>JAYKKI010000006.1:19972500-20267500 GCA_039881145.1 Druceiella hillmani | reverse complement strand
TAAACTTCGGCTAAACAAAATGGCAGTAATATACTGTCGCTGAAACATTTTATTTTAGATAACTATATTTCTTATAAATAATTATAAACTGCATTTTTGATTAATTTCATTCGGGGATTTTATAGCTTTCCCAAGAATAGGTAATCATAATCTAGCTAAAATACGTTAACATAAATATAAATATCCTTGCAACTAAAATAGATTATAACATATATGAGAAATAATTTCTCTTTTTTGAGCATAATCCGCAAAGCAGTGAGTTCTCAGTTTTTCCTCGAATATAAACTGTTTAATGCGTTCCGTATCTCACTGCAGCGATGTGTATATATTATTATTTGGTGGGGCATTTGAATAGCCACTACATGGTTGAAATTAATTGTTCTGTTTATAAAACGAGAGTGGTGTAGCAGAGAATGAACTTCGTTTTAAATATACTCTTATTATTACCTATATTGCAACGTGATAATATTTAAATGAAAACAAAATAACTATTCGTTTTCACAGAGGTAAGAAAAATAATATCGAAAGTTTGCTAAAATGGTTACTTGTTTTAAATGAAATAGATATTAATATTAAAAAACAATACCGAACAGTCCGGAGTAAATCCATATAGAACTTCATCAAAATTTTGTTTCAAACTATTAGGAAACTTACAAAATAAAAATGATTCGGCAATAACTTATAAGCAAAAAATTAAGTTTTTAATTAAAATCATTTGATGCCGAATTAAAAACAATAGATTGCAAGTTATCCACTTCCAGTCAAATTAGATTTTCTTTAATTTTTATAGGAAATAAGTTTAAACTTTTTCAACTCAAGGATTAAATGGATTTTCGAGCACGGGAACATATCTTATTCTACTGAGCATTATTAAATAAAAGAAATCCATAATTAATAAAATTGTCTCTTCAGATTTCATAGATTTGTTATTTTTACTCAGATACGTACATACATGCTCGCAGACTTTGACATAATTCGTATTCATCTACTTACATTTCCTTTAAAACGCCCTTCTCAAATTACATATTTACAATACAACTCCTTCTAGATGGTAAATTAAACTAAAAATTTTATTGGTTTTGATAAACGTATAGATAATAAATAAATATCCAATAGCTATTAAAAAATATACTTATGAAAAATAAATACAAAATCGTTAATGTTGGTAATTATGGTCAATAAAATATATAAGACAGTATGGGCATATGGAGATATAAAATAGCATCATATTGTGACTACATAAATAACCTAAACAAAAATATTTAACTTTCGCTTTAAATATTATTTCAGAGTAAGAGATTGATGGCAATCGCGACCGTAGAAACTTTAACTTGTAAAAATTAACGATCGGAGGAGAATAATTGGAGCAACCTTGTAGACTTTAACTCTAATTAATTTGAAAGTAATTAATTAACTACGAAGCGCGAGCAAAATTTAGCTAATATTTGAGTAGCGCCTTGACAAGAGATTATTATAGAAGTCTATTGAATACGTTTATTTTGAACACTGGTTTAATTAAAAACTAACGTTCCTAACTACGAACTAAGTGGTTTTTTCTCATTTTCATTTTCTATTTTTAAATCTTTGTTTTATTGCTGCAGTTTACCACTGTGTACTCGTGAGTGCGCATCGTCTCCTATATGATATAAAATATATATATATATATATATATATATATATATATATATATATATATACATATTTTATATCATATTTTATATATATATATATATATATATATATATATATATATATATATATATATATATATATACATATTTTATATCATATAGGAGACGATGCGCACTCACGAGTACACAGTGGTAAACTGCAGCAATAAAACAAAGATTTAAAAATAGAAAATGAAAATGAGAAAAAACCACTTAGTTCGTAGTTAGGAACGTTAGTTTTTAATTAAACCAGTGTTCAAAATAAACGTATTCAATAGACTTCTATAATAATCTCTTGTCAAGGCGCTACTCAAATATTAGCTAAATTTTGCTCGCGCTTCGTAGTTAATTAATTACTTTCAAATTAATTAGAGTTAAAGTCTACAAGGTTGCTCCAATTATTCTCCTCCGATCGTTAATTTTTACAAGTTAAAGTTTCTACGGTCGCGATTGCCATCAATCTCTTACTCTGAAATAATATTTAAAGCGAAAGTTAAATATTTTTGTTTAGGTTATTTATGTAGTCACAATATGATGCTATTTTATATCTCCATATGCCCATACTGTCTTATATATTTTATTGACCATAATTACCAACATTAACGATTTTGTATTTATTTTTCATAAGTATATTTTTTAATAGCTATTGGATATTTATTTATTATCTATACGTTTATCAAAACCAATAAAATTTTTAGTTTAATTTACCATCTAGAAGGAGTTGTATTGTAAATATGTAATTTGAGAAGGGCGTTTTAAAGGAAATGTAAGTAGATGAATACGAATTATGTCAAAGTCTGCGAGCATGTATGTACGTATCTGAGTAAAAATAACAAATCTATGAAATCTGAAGAGACAATTTTATTAATTATGGATTTCTTTTATTTAATAATGCTCAGTAGAATAAGATATGTTCCCGTGCTCGAAAATCCATTTAATCCTTGAGTTGAAAAAGTTTAAACTTATTTCCTATAAAAATTAAAGAAAATCTAATTTGACTGGAAGTGGATAACTTGCAATCTATTGTTTTTAATTCGGCATCAAATGATTTTAATTAAAAACTTAATTTTTTGCTTATAAGTTATTGCCGAATCATTTTTATTTTGTAAGTTTCCTAATAGTTTGAAACAAAATTTTGATGAAGTTCTATATGGATTTACTCCGGACTGTTCGGTATTGTTTTTTAATATTAATATCTATTTCATTTAAAACAAGTAACCATTTTAGCAAACTTTCGATATTATTTTTCTTACCTCTGTGAAAACGAATAGTTATTTTGTTTTCATTTAAATATTATCACGTTGCAATATAGGTAATAATAAGAGTATATTTAAAACGAAGTTCATTCTCTGCTACACCACTCTCGTTTTATAAACAGAACAATTAATTTCAACCATGTAGTGGCTATTCAAATGCCCCACCAAATAATAATATATACACATCGCTGCAGTGAGATACGGAACGCATTAAACAGTTTATATTCGAGGAAAAACTGAGAACTCACTGCTTTGCGGATTATGCTCAAAAAAGAGAAATTATTTCTCATATATGTTATAATCTATTTTAGTTGCAAGGATATTTATATTTATGTTAACGTATTTTAGCTAGATTATGATTACCTATTCTTGGGAAAGCTATAAAATCCCCGAATGAAATTAATCAAAAATGCAGTTTATAATTATTTATAAGAAATATAGTTATCTAAAATAAAATGTTTCAGCGACAGTATATTACTGCCATTTTGTTTAGCCGAAGTTTAGAACTCAGCCAAATTGTATTGGGTTTAATATTACATACGTATATAATTTTTTTTGGTGTGAACCTATTAGTTTTTATCTAAAACCTATTTTTGATAATACTATTAAAAGAATACCACAAATTGTTTAATAATTTCCGATTAATTTTTCTTGTGACATTTCTACCTATATAAATGATAACATGTATTTTTCCGGTTTGCAATAATATTATAGGGTTATTACGCATTAATATTTAAGAACCGACATGGCAATGAATTTTAATGCAAGAAAACGTTTGGAAAATTATAATAAATTTCACATGGATATACTCTTGAGGATACTGCAATTTTGAAAATTTATAAAGTTAATTTACAATAAAAATTGGCTAAATATGTACACTAATAGTCAACCAGTGGTCAAAATTCGACCGTAATTCACAGTTCAAAACTTAATCATTTAATCTAACATTTTACAATTTTTTGGCGATAATCTCTACTCTGTGCGACTGTTTGACAACATACTATTATGTGTTTGACATGTTTGAAATTTTATTGGTTTTGATAAACGTATAGATAATAAATAAATATCCAATAGCTATTAAAAAATATACTTATGAAAAATAAATACAAAATCGTTAATGTTGGTAATTATGGTCAATAAAATATATAAGACAGTATGGGCATATGGAGATATAAAATAGCATCATATTGTGACTACATAAATAACCTAAACAAAAATATTTAACTTTCGCTTTAAATATTATTTCAGAGTAAGAGATTGATGGCAATCGCGACCGTAGAAACTTTAACTTGTAAAAATTAACGATCGGAGGAGAATAATTGGAGCAACCTTGTAGACTTTAACTCTAATTAATTTGAAAGTAATTAATTAACTACGAAGCGCGAGCAAAATTTAGCTAATATTTGAGTAGCGCCTTGACAAGAGATTATTATAGAAGTCTATTGAATACGTTTATTTTGAACACTGGTTTAATTAAAAACTAACGTTCCTAACTACGAACTAAGTGGTTTTTTCTCATTTTCATTTTCTATTTTTAAATCTTTGTTTTATTGCTGCAGTTTACCACTGTGTACTCGTGAGTGCGCATCGTCTCCTATATGATATAAAATATGTATATATATATATATATATATATATATATATATATTTATATATACATATATATATATATATATATGTATATATATATATATATATAAATACGCGCTCGCGTGAGTGTTTGTGTATCTTGCGTGTTTTTGGGTGTTTATGCATATATATGAAATAGATCACAATTTTTAACCAATAGTTTTCAAACTAGGCCGACAAACATTTCCTGGGTCTTAATACTTCTCGCTCTTTGTAATCTAGCAAAGTAAAATATCTAATTTTGTACAGTATATTTGCGAAAAGTTCTCTTCTCTTGTATTCAAAATAATATTTGAACTCGATAGATAACGTATAAAAAGGTACGCCAACCTTCGGAAAGATTGGAGAATACCCAGGGGGTTCAGCAATACACGAACTAACCCCCTCTCCCACTGCACATATCAATAGTCGAATATAGTATCGAATATATAAAGGTGTGATTCCGTAGGAATAGTTAAGTTCGCTACAGTCCCGCTTTTCACGTTCCTCCTTTTTTGAGTTACAATACAGGCAAAATTAAATTTGCTTTTGTAATCTTATTATTCTTTTTTTTCATTTATTTAAAACATTTTAACCTACAAGTATATCTTCTTCAAAATAATCAAAACTTAATTGCACTCAGTCTACTTTGCCATTATTTAAGAGTAATTTTTATCATTTTCTTTTAAACTCTGTCCTAGCATGATTTTTAAATACAAACTTTACTCTCTACAAGGTTAATACATAAGAAATAATTTATGTAAAAAACGGAGATTTATTACATTCCTAACTCTTTGCTAAGATCCCTTCAAAATTGGAAACAAATGCACCAATTTTCATCATACGTACAGTAAAACAGACATATAATACCAGTTTCCACGTTATAAAAACAGAATCAGAAAGAATCTATTTAGCCGTTTTCGCGAGAAATAATAACATTCACACAGTCACACAACTTTTTAGTTTAAATGCATAGGCTATGTAGGTTTCGTTGTTGGTAAAAACACACTCGTACCCAGTCGTATATAACTGATGCGCTTCTCAACAAAACTTGTAAATCAGTATCACTCATATTTGAGCGATACGACATCCTAACAGTATACGGTGTCAGTAATACTTCATCAGAATGGCTATCAAAATATTAAATTTGGAGAGAGACATTTAAATAGACACTCAAATAGGCAACCCATTTTAAACACATAAGATTACATCCTGACTTTGTAAAAACAAATATTGCCAGCATATATGACATTTGACAAAGTATCATTCTAATATTCCAAACTACTTCTCGACAAAGTAGACGTAGCTTAATTTCGCCAGGTAAGAATCGAATGTTTTCCTTTCGTCATAATAAAATTTATCGCCTAAGATCAGCTCTTACACGCTAACCTTCAGCTCTTACACTAACAATACCCCTCTAGGAACAACATTCTCTTTGTCAAATTAACAAGTGTTTACCTTGTCAAGCCAAATTTTCGTCTCAAATTAATTCGCTCGCATTGTGGAATGGCCAATGACCCATTGAGGAGTCCTGCCAGTTTCCATCATATCTTCAAGGAATTATTTTATCAATTTAATCAAAATATTAATTTTATATTTTTGATCTATATTAATATATGACACATTTGTTGATTGATGCTGTATGTTGGGAGACATGGAATTATTTTTTTTGAGCAATTGAATTATCAAATCCATAAGCCTGTTAATTAAAATTAGGTCGCTAATTACGAATATGACGTATCTATAAACATAGTTTAAAATAAAATTTTAAACATGGAATGTAGGCATGTAGAATTACTATTAACATATTTTTATTTTTAACCATGCAATTATATTGCCTAGTATATATTTAACAGGTCTAAAAATATTAGAAATATTGTATTCTTCCATGCAATACGAAATACCAAAATGAACTTATGTCTGGTTAATGAAATTAAATTTTTTTTCATTTCGTATATTTTTATAACATAGAAATTTTCACGCATTTTAATTTTTAATTTATTACTAGAACCCGTATCAAATGATTCGAATTCAAGTTTTAAATTAAAAATATGTATATATATATATTTTGCAACTCGTTTTAAAATGTCCTTTCTAATAGTATATCTAATATATACGTAAATTATTTTTTTGTCCTCCCTTAAATAATTAAAATAATTTTAATTTCATATTCCATTTAAATAATTTTTTCTAATTTTGGTTCTGACTTCGGGTTATAATTTTATAGAATTTGTGAACAATTTTAATTTAACGAATTGTTTTAAATTAAGAAGTAAAATATGAAAAGTTTTAAATAATATGAAAAACTATAAAACTTTATAAAATAATAAAATGTGCAAGACCTTATTCTTTTGTTTGAATAAAAAATTGTTCTATAAAAATACCGTTGCTATAAAAATTCTTATGAGTTAAGAAGGGTATAACTTTAGACTTTTAACTATAGATATTACTTGAAATATATCATTGAACAATCAATTCCTGAAATGTAAAATTTAAATAGAATAGTTACCATATAAAAAACATAATGTGATGCAAACAGTATTACATAATCTGCTTTAACGAATAAGTAATGTATAAAATATAACATACAAATAGAACTGAAAAATAACAAAATATGCAAGACTTTATTCTTTAGTATTTTGTTAGAAAATTGTTCTACAAAAATACTTAAGAGATGAGAAAATGTTACTTATATCAATAAAAAATCGAAGTCCAAAATGTAGAATTTTCGATTAGAATAATTAGTACATAAAAAGGATGATATGATATTAACGATGTTACTCATTGTTCTTTAACAAAAAAATAATTTATTAATCTAAGAATAACATAAAAATCACAAAAGTTATAAAAATAATAAAATATGTCAGATTTCGTTTAATATAATGGCAAATTGTACCATAGGAATAATTTTGATTTGAAACATATAACTTAGTCTGCTTTAAACAAACATTAACTAGAACTTTTTAAAACAGGAGTCTAGTCGTTTTTAGGATTCCGTAACTTAAAACGGACCCTTATAATACACAACACCTGAGTGATCACTTTTACATATTTGTAAATTTTATTTTAAAAATTTACATATTTTTAAATTTTATGAAAGGCCAATTAAGCACTCGAAAACATTTTCGTTGATTTTATATACTGTGCGGGTGTCTTTTAAAAAGGCTAGTTCTAAGGATTTTTCATAACTTTAGGTATTATGTAACTTCTGAAATATAATGAGAAACATTAAATGGTGGCAATGTAATCCGTGTCAATCTCCGATATAATGCACCAAACGAGTGGTCAGAATGGGTAGCCATAAAGTCCAGACAAAGTATGAAAAAGGGTAGGCGTATCTATTGGAAACACATTCGCGTCTCTGATTCTAATTTTTTCACTTCTATATTTTATAAAACAAAAAAAATTAATATTGCTATTAGTGGTACTCAAAGTGAAAACTATTTGATCCTTACGTGTGTCTTGACAATTCCAAATAATTAACATGTTTTTTTAGATATTTCAAACTTAAATTTGTGGTCCTCTACGTCCTCACTGGATATATGAAATTTATATCATGGTATTTCTCAGGTATATGCTGTGGGGGAGGTATATTAAAAAAAAATTACAAATCTGGTGGAAAATTTATTCTTTGTGAAAAAGACAGGAATTAACTAATACCGAACCCTGTACAAACCAATATCCCTACATCGATTGCTCAATCAGATAAAGTACAGCATTCAAATTTAAATATAATCAAATTTTATGGACAAAAAAATAGTTTTGAAAGATATTGGTATTATTTTATTAATATTGCTTCTAACATATTGGGATAGTATAATTAGGTCTGATGCTATGGGGCAAAAATAATATTGTTTTATTATCACAAGACTTGTGCAATATTGACAATAGTTTCAATTTATAAACAGCCTATCAGCAGTAGCATACAAAGTCTAAAAAATTCCCACTGATATAAAAATCCCCACTGATCTTAGAAATAAATTATAAAAACACACGGGTATTTAGAACTCCACGCTAAGACTGTAGGAAAACTATAACCATGGATCCAAATGTCATAACATTTTGTATATTCACCATGTTTTATGCTTACGAAAGATGCGAAATATGCGGTATAGAAACTTGTTGGCATAGTAAAATTTTGTTGGCATAATACATCTTATTAAATCACATATTTTACAAATATTTTAAAAATCTAAAAAATCTGTAGCGACTATTCTAGATCTTATAATTTTTTAAATATGCATCATGTGTTTACGCTTGTGAAAGTTAGGGTATACAATATATTTACATAATAAAAAATAAATATTTTGATAGAAATACTATGGAAACTCAAATGTTTATAAGTGCCAAAATGTGAATGAATTTTTTTTAAATCATACCACTTTTTTATATTTCAAAATTGTCAAAAATCATTAACATGAAAATGCATCAACCTATACCTTATATTTCAATAAACGTAAGAAATGTGGCAATATTGCATAATTACTCTTGTTAGCTATCGATAGTGATTTTGATTTGTCTTCAAAGGATAAAAAAGTTATAAAAAAATTATGGTCGGTATTTAAAATAAACTTATCGGAATAACTATTAATGCGATATTTTTTCATTTTTCATTTAGATAAATTATTATTCGCTTCTTATTGATAAAAACTACTAACTAATTTTAATTGCTTATTTCAATTTCAATCTTTATGGATTATTTAATATGGCAACCCTCACATATTTATTCTGGTTATTTCTACGAACGCTATATAACCAAAGATAAAGATAAAGATAAAGAATATTTTTCAAAGTTTAGTTTGACATAACAGTTGATTGGTTTAATGCGATTTTATTCTGTTATAAATGATTTGTTATTTGTGATATCGAATGAGTGAAATGACGAATATGTCATTTTTTAATGTTGACCGAACGTGGTATTAGTACGCCAAAGTCATTATCATAACCTTAATGATGTACGTCGAAATTTATCCCACAACCAAGTCTTATTACGATCAATTCAACACAGGAGGATAACCCGTCATTTCAGTGATATGAGGTGATACTTCTCCAACGATATCGATAAACATGCGCACAACGTAGAAAATTTAAGCTAAAATTATTGTCGTCGGTTGCGAAAGTGTGGTACGGGGTAGTACGGGGAAGGCACTTAACACGGAAACGGAACATAAAATTTAGGTATGTGTTAATACTAAATATATTATAAAACAAAATTATTTATATTTTAATTACTATATACGTGTTTAAAAAACTAGGTTTTTTGAAACGAATTTGACATTTCATTTGACACTTGACTGTTAGCAAAGTTTGCAACAGGCGAAAACGTTGCCAAACTGATAGTTAGTGTAAAGGTCAATTTAAACATAATTATGATTTCATACAAAATTTAAACTTTAATTATTTTATAAATTAGGCGACTAGTTGACAAAAATAACATATTTTCGGAGTATACATAATTAATGGGACAAGTGTTTGAACTGACAAAGTTTCCTTCATAAACATATTGTATATCAGCCTGACCGTGATGAAAAGGAAAATGTTTATTCCGCACAAATTCAAAGTTGGAAATATTATTACTATTGGCTATAGAGCTGTTTGAGGACTGCATAAATATACAGATCATTACGATCAACGGAATCTAAACGCCATTTTCTGGTATTATACCACGAAATAATTTCAGGTTTATTACTTTCTATATAAACGTGATGCACGGAAAAGTCTAATAAAGCAGCTTTTTCCTAGTTCGGTTAGTAACTAATCAACATATATTATTTAGTGTATCCAAATTGATATTAACCTACTGATTTGGTTTTCTTAGCTAATTTTATTATAATATATAGTGCATTAAAAGTAGTTTGAAACATTTCCTCAATACTGCCATATGTCATTTTGATAATCTCATATAAAAAAGTACAATAAAGAAGTACAAAAGTAGTAAAAAAATATAATAAATAAAAGTTCAATTACATAAAGTGCGCGGCAGTGTCGGGCGCCCTCCGCCCTCGTTATAATCACCTACATGACAAGCACACGTATGCGCCCTTTACCCTCCGCATTTCTGCAAATAATCCAGGCAGAATAAAGACAAGAAATTTTTTCTCAATCCGTTATAGAATGGAATGATACAATTTTACTGCAACTATTCCTTTTTTCAAAATTGTCCGTCTCTGTCCCCAATTTTCTTTATTCATATTAAATAGTTGAAATGTTATGAAAATTTTACTAAAGATTTTTCTATTCCCTTTAAAGTAATATTAATATTAACTAAAGCTTCGTGATGTATTTCAGACATATAAGTGTAATAACAGTTGTCAATAAATTTCTAATCAAAAGTATTTTTTGGGAAGCCGTCATGAACGCACAAAGAAAACGACTAAACCTTTGCTAAATGTATCGAAATAAATGTTTACGTAACTTTTATACGAAACGTGTACGTAGCGAAATAATTACGTTTTCCAAATTCAAGGTCGTAATTAATTAAAAATATATTTACACTAAATTTGCGAACTATGCTTTAATCATTATTTTCCATAAACAAGCCTATGTAATGAAATTATTAAAGAAAATAATAAACGATTTATTTGCAATTATATCTTCAAACGTTTTTAAAAATTATATATATATATATATATATATATATAAATACATACATACATACACGCACACGCACACGCACACACGGACACACACGGACACGCACGCACGCACGCACGCACTCACGCACGCACGCCCGCACGCTCGCACGCACGCTCGCACGCACGCACGCACGCACGCACGCACGCACGCACGTACGCACGCACGCACGCGCACACACACACACACACACACACACATACACACACACATACACATACACATACACACACATACATATATATATATTCACACCGCGTAAATGACCCCTGTGTGAAAACGAATACCGACGAATCTCCTGGTTGTACGTAAATCTTTGGTGAAAACTGTCTCAAGAGGTTTAGATATTATAGTTCGTTACGTATACCTTACCGCCAGGTAAAGTGATTATTATTAAGTAAATGAGTTCAGCGGCTCGAACGTCGCAAATAAATTATATCTCAGGCACAAGTAATAGAGGTGAAAATGGGTTGTTTGACAATTGAGAGAGAAAAAGATGCTACGTTGCCACTCTCTTCTCGTATGCGAGAGCGCATTCGTGGTCGAGATTAATTATTAATTTCAATTTAATTTTCTTGCGACATCTCTTTGTGTTCAATCGTGTTGTGTCGATAAATTTTTATCGTGTTGTGCTATTATTTGTAGCATAAGCATACCTCGCGCACGGCAACTCTTCACTGCTCAAAGTACATGCAAATGGTGTTACAACTCGTATATGGTGAACATGGTAGAAATGCGTCAAGAGCATTAGCTGCCTACCGTAGACAATATGAGGAAGAGCGGTCACCGCATAAAGCCAGGACAATAATTGGCACAGTCCGGCGCATATGAGATGGGTATCCAATAACCGGACAACATGCTGAAGGTATACCAACACGTCAAGTTTTAACATATGTTGAAGAACAAGTCTTGGAACATTTCAGACGGGATCCGTTGACAAGTACACGGAAAGCAGGAAAAAACTTTTGCATTAGCCACAGCACTGTCTATAAAGTATTAAGTAAAGATCGCCAGCGTCCGTATAAATACAAAAAACTCCATGCACTATTACCTCGTGTTTACAATGTTAGAATCACTTATTGTCATTTGATAATAGAACAGTGCCGTCGTGATAATCACTTTATTTTTAATATAATACAATTTTATGGTCGGATGAAATCACATTCCAAAGAAATGAAATGTGGAAACGGAAAAATATTCACGTGGACATCAATACCGATGATCTATCAATTTATAGGCAGGGATTCTTGGCAACCAAGTAAATGGACCGTTCATCATCGTTGGTGCGCTTAATCGAAATAAATATTTCTCTCTTAAATAATGAAATTTCCTACTTTTTTGTTGATATTCCTCTGCAGCAGTTGAATTCCGTATGGTTTCAATGGGGGCGTCACCGCACTGCATTGTCGAAGTTCGTGACAGACTAAAGGAAATGTTTGGCATCCAGTGGATAGGTCGATTTTTACCTATCCATTGGCCTCCACGTTCACCAGACATCGCCCCATTGGACTTTTTCGTGTGGGGATTTATTAAAAACTTAATGTTTGAGAAAGATTTTGACAGTGAAATAGAGATGCATGCGCGTATTTTCGCTGCTTTTGACAAACTTAAAAGTACCGTTAATCAAGATATTTCTTTATTTAATCTAGTCCACAAACAAACAAAAAAAAGTGTGCAAAAATGTGTCAAAAACGAGGAGCGACAGGTTGAAAATGCTTATGTTATTTAATTTGTTCTTTAATTTTCATTAACTTGTAATTTTACAACTTACTTTTACTTCAATCAATTGAAAAATCAGTGTAATCATAATTCCATTCATCATCCATACACGCCATCATAGGTTAGTGATTACTGATTTTATCAGTAATCACTAACCTATGATGGCGTGTATCATAGGTTAGTGATTACTGATTTTATTCATAGGTAACTATAAAATATGTATATACAAAATATGTGTGTACTGTAATTGGCGAGCACTCATACATAGATTACAATTGAAAATAGATTAATACTATTTTATTATAAAATATTACTATTAAATATAAAGTAAGGTATGCTGCGGCATTTGAAATCATCAAGCGCCTTTAATTACGCAATCATAGATGTAAGCGTGACAAATATATACTGCACACAACCATACACAATTATCAAAACTCATACATACATAATACCCAATTTGGGTGTTCGCTTCGTCACTCCTTTGATCTTGTTCGAAAAACCGCCATCGATTCGAACATCGCGAGTAACGAGGTGAGTCACATGGTGAATGGCGAGCACTCCGCAATGCCAAGCGACGCGAGAGTTAAAAGCTTAATCTTTGTTTACAAAAAGCTTTTTATTATTTGTTGAAAATCTAGCATGTCAATATTTTTTTGGAATATATGGACAAAACACCATATATTGACCCTTGAGTTAACCTCCTGGTGCATAGGGGTCTAGGGGTCGCTAACACCTGTATATATTTATACATATATATATATATATATATATATATATATATATATATATATATATATATATATATGTATATATATTTGAAGTAGTCTATATAATTTAATAAATATAGAAAAATACATAGACTGCCAACTAATTACTTTGACATGCTACAGTCGAAAAGGAAATAGTTATACTATGACCATTTCATGCACCACAAGGATCCTGTGATTACATCATGATTCAATTTAAAAATAACATGACTTAATCTTCTATTTCATTAATGTTCATAAGTTGGTAAGTCAATAAAAATAATTCATATTCATTAGTTTCTAAAAAAATTGGGCAAATTCATTATTTGCCATTCAAAGAATAAATTTCCTAAAACTTTTATCGTCTTAAAAGCTTATAAAACCTCAAAAGTTAAAATGAAAATCTTTAATTCGTGTTTTCTTTACATTCTGAAGATACACATTATGAAATAACAATAAATTTCTCCTAAAAGAATCAATTGACCAGAAATACTTAGATACGGAAACACTGAATTAATATTTTAGTCGACAAAAGAAAAAATAATGCAGTTCCTGAGATGTCAACATAAGGGAAGCAAGTTTGACAGAAAAATATTTTTTCTAATTTTCTTACACTATAGAGGTTAACAGAGCTTCCATAAAATTCTTGACCCTCGTAATTAGAGTAACAATAGCGAAAAGGTTGTCGTAGTTAATCCCGATAACTGCAGGGTTACGAATTGTTTTTCCTGTAGCGAGCCTAAACGTTGCTTCGTAGTTCACATAGTTTTTCATTAATGTTGAACAAGATATTTTATATTTCGTGTCTAATCCCTTTTTTCACATAAGTTTATTATCGCTACTTTGTAAGTCCGAATTGTGTTCACTGGATTTAGGAAAATACAGAGAATACCAAATACATTTGTTCAGACTAATATGTCATTTATCATTTGTTATTTACAATTATTAACTTTTTATTGTGGAAAAATGTTTGAAAAATTTATTGCGACATGAGAACAATATTTAGCTAATCAATGAAAATACTAAAAATTAAAATAATTGGTAAAAATAACCTAAGACTTTTATGCTCTTCATACATTTATCAGAAATTGGTACACACATTATAAAAATTACTAAACAAAAAAAAATTATTAAAGCAAAAAAACATTTTTTTTCACATCTAATGTTCTTTATGTAATTTTGGTCCAAAAAATTTTAATATTTCAAAAAATGAAAATATTTCTTAAAGTAAAAACAAATATAAATGTAACACTTTTTTTAATAATAATAATATAACGAAAATAAAAATTGATTTAAAATATTTTTTGTATACATACTTCTTTATTTCTTCTTTACAAGTATTACATACATAGATTACAATCACATCAGGTCAGGGTTACGAAGGTTACGAAGCTTTTTTCTTCGGTATCCTCTTCGACCAAGTATGTCCATCGATCGAATTCCGTTATCTTGAAGCCTTTTTTATCCATTTAGTGTGGCATTTTTTCCATTTTCCAATTCCTTTAGCCATTGAAAAGGAAACTCTCTATACAGCATCCACTTCATTGCTCCTAAAAACTATTAAAATAATATGGTAGAAATAATTACTTTAACAATATCTGGTTCTATATATTGGTTATACGTTTCATCACACAATTTTAAAAGATCGACAATTTGTCATAAGGTTGAATGTTCAAAACCAAGAAGGTTTTAATTTTTTTTTAATCTATCCAAGAAAAAAATACGTTTTGAATTGGCTAATGTATATAGGATGACTCCACTAATTTGACTCGTTTTGCCAATTTTAGGTAATTTCGGTTTATTTCATATCGTACATTTTTAAGATACGAAAAACACAATGAACACCTATAAATTTACCTAAAGTGTTTTTTTAATATCTGACCTATTTACATCTTTTTAAACAAAATCATAAAGTGGAATCCTCTGTCTTTCATATCTTAAGAAAAAAAAAACTGCGAGCCACCACCAATTTGAGACCTATGTACTTTCTCTTTAAAATTTAATAATATGGCTAAATTAATATCATATAAGAACTAATAACTAGTCCTTAAACGGTATTACACACCATAATTACACTAATCTAACTATGTAATATATATGATGTGTACACATGGGATAATTGACGTAATGATATATGCTTATGGAAGTAGTTATATAAATATTCGTGCTTATTTATGTGATATTACACCTTTAATAACTCTCCGATATAGAAGAAAAACTTTTTAAATAAAAAATTGGAAATTAAACCAGCATTCAGTTTTGAACCAGCTTTGAGTATCATCTTTAGATTTTCCTCCCTTATCTTTTGAAGAAAAAATGTCGATAGATGCATAACAGCTTAAGGAGGTTTAATTATACACACAGTAACATCAAAGCGACAGAGGCACCTATTCTTACTATAGCCCTATTATATATATATATATATATATATATATATATATATATATATATATATATATATACACGGATAAGTTTTATTCGTTTTACAACTAGAACTAAAGTTGATGTCCGTAATGAATAATATTCATTCGCAGTGTTAAAATAATTTTCAAACATAATGTATGACATGATTTGTTTTATTGTTTTACATCATGTTTACACGATTGCTAAGCATTAGCAATATTAAAATAAATATCAGATACAATCCACGATGACGAAATTTTAAATGCAAAGCCCAAAATCCAAAATAAAAAAAAATTATCAACCTGTATAAACTAAACTGCACCTAGTGCAGAATATTCCAACACGATCCCGCTTATTAAAAATAAGTAATTCAAACATAAGCAGCTCGATAATTAGACCAATTAGCATAAGGGATGGCAATGGCGTGACCGTGACCTCGTCCATGGTCTTTCCATATTGGCGGTTAGTTGATACACCGACGCGCTGCGTGATGGACCATAACTTTATTCCAGAGAGTATTCGATTTACACGATGGTTTCCGGTTTAGTACCGGCCTACTTACAGTTCGGGGGTACCTTAAGTGTATATTTTCCGATCGTTGGTTGGGATTTGGTGGCTCTATTCCATGGCCTGCTCGCAGCCCCGACCTGATGTCTTTAAATTTTTATTTGTGCTCAGAGATAAAGCGTTTTGTGTATCATAAAATGCGCAAAGTGCAGACGAGGTAAAACCCAAAATTTTGGCTGCATTTGACAAGGTAAAACGCGACAGAATGACACTAATACATGTGAAAGAAAACATTCAGAGACGCGCGTCTCTGAATGTTTTCTTTCATTTGTGCATTGTTTTCTTTCGTTTGTGAATGTTTTCTTTCGTTTATTTTCATTTGATCGTTTATATTCAACTAGTAAAATTTCGATAGGTAAGTTGTAACTTTTTGTACATATGTCGTTAAATCATTTTAAATACCTAATGTGTTGTAAATAAGTTGATTCTAGTTTTTTTAAATAAGTTTGGAATACTTTATGTTAAATTTTTCGAAAAACTAATTATTAATTGCTCATTTACCTGCAATTAAAATAAGTAAGAAACAAATGCATATATATATATATATATATATATATATATATATATATATATGTATATATATATACATATATGTGTGTGTGTGTGTGTATACACACATATATGTATACATATATACACATTCTACACAGTCAGTACAGCACAAGAGAAAGGTACAGTCAGTACATACTCGTAAATAATTAAAATCCACACAGTTCATTTGGAATGGTTAATTTATCCTATGTAAGAAAACTGCGCAATACGAGTGCTATTCGCTATTAACAAGTTTTGTATTATACCAGATATACTTGTTTTTAATAGGTGAAGTACTGATCAGAAAACTTGTTGATAACCAACAAGTTTAAACGTTAAGCAGGAGCGTGTTATGTCACCGTCGCTTTTTCGTCTGCATGAAGAAATTAGACGTCTTTCGCTGTATAAGGAGATTGGATCACTATGGATATAGTTTGTATAAGTATTATATAATATACAGTCATTTTTAATAGATATCTGCAGATTATATTATCTCATTAGCAGTGAATAGTATTCGCATCGTCCTGTAACAGGAATGCTGTATCTTTGTACAAAAAATGGGTGAATGTTAAAAATATTGCCATGTAATGCATTAAAGAATGTGGATACATACCTGACAAAACAGTTTGTTTATTTAGGAAGTTTATTGATGAAAAAGAGACAGACCGAAAATGAATTTAAACTATGAGTACATGACTGAATGATTATCGTTCCTATAAAAGTAATAATGATGAAAAACAAAAGTGAACTCAAAAATCTGAAACCGGAAAATCCTATCATTTGTAATTCATAGTCCGATTAGCTTTCTATTTGCTGACGCAATATATCTCACAGCTAAAAAAAATTGATATTTGTGTAAAAACTGGTAATGTCAGCAATTAATAATTTAATTGCTGACATTACCAGGCACTGTTTTTATTGCGAATTTTAGAGCACTATCCATTTCCAAATCTAAGACTACAAAATATAATTAACTTCAGTAATTTAACTAAAAATTTTAGCATGAAAATATCGGCCAAGTCATTTTCCGAACGTATATAAAGTAGTGTACACTATTAATAAATAATTTATATAATTGTTGATGCAAATTAATGGAAATAATTTTAATTAAAATTTATAATTAAATACTAAGTTTAAAATTTATTTACATATTTAAAAAAATAGTGAGGAGTAAAGGTTCATTACGTGATACTCATTTTTTCACAAACTAGTGTTAAAAATGAGAAAACAGTTTAAAAGGGATCTTAATTTAATTTTGAAATACCTATCCAGTGATATCCTATTTTATGAAAAGTATGAAACAAATTTGCACTCCTTTTACATATACTTTAAAAACGGGACTTTTTTAATTTTGTCTAAATATAATTAAACCGCCCTCTAGAAAATTTTGCGTACGTAGGTCAAAACTCTAAAAATTGTGAAACTGTGAAATATAAATGGATGTACCAAACGAAATTACGAAATTATAAGTATCTATCACAACATACATAACTCTAAAAACGTGCCTGCTAATTTAACAGAGAAGTTTAAAATTTTAAATCAATCAAAATTTGATACAGTTTGTTTCTACAATACACTTATCTTTTAATTAATACATTAATACACTTACGTGTTTAGGTTACGATCGTGATCTTTGTACACCAAAAAAAATACTTAAGCTTAAAATAAAATAAAATATTTAAGTACATGAAAAGCTAAGACCGATTCCGGAATATCAATGACGTTATCAAAAATTCACTTTCAGACCAATATTATTTCACTATCATTATCAACAATCTGCCCGCCTTCGTTCACTATATTCCCAGCGGATATTCGATATTGCTCGGAATTGACAGCGCCTCTTAGTTTGATATTTTTTAAAGTTTTCTTTGCTACATTTCCCGAAGGTGTTTTCATCTCAATATTCTCTTTATAATCCTTTCGAAATTCTATCTAAAACGAATGGAGTAATTTTTTGTGTAAAATAAAATGTTTTGCATTGATCCCAATCTCCAGAAGTTTTGACGAGGGTGTAGTTTGGATCGATTAATTTTTTGTGTTCATGAAATATCCGTCAAGACTAGAGCTTCGCACGTTGGTGTTGGTGATAATGAGACGTTCTTGCGCCTCCTATTGTATATTCAGTATTTTGTGGAGTATATGGATAAAGTTTAGTACTTAGTAAGGTAAAACATGTAGCAAATTTATATAAAGGAATAATTAGACTGATCTTACGGTTTGTGGAAAGTGGAACGATAAAATAATACTCATTTTGGTGTGTGAAAATTTAAGTTTAATTACAATTTCTGATTTATTTTGATCAAATTTTTCCAACTATACAAGTAAATTAAGAATATAAAGATCATTATTAAATTGATTTGGTATAATAAATAGCTTTATTTATTGTTATACAATTTCAATTCATTCCACTTCTCTGATATGGGAAAATTAATTTAGACGGTATGGAAAGTAAACAAAGATAATATTAATTTACAAAATAAACAAAAATGTCAAAATTAAATAAACTTCAAAATCAACACCAATGCATAAACATTGACGTGAATATCACAGAGAATTGTTAATGCCTGTAATGATAGAACATGTTAAAATATTGATAAACAACTAAGACGACCTCATTTAGCCGGCGACGCTTATTTAGAAGCGCTGAGCTTTTCAACTTCTCTTATTGAATTTTAAATCTAGAAATTCAATATTTTTTTTAAAGTGCTCACCAAAATATGTAGTTTTTGCAGGGAGATAATTGCAAACAAAGAGAATAAAAACGATTAAATATGTTGTCACCTTCCATTATTTATATCGATCTCAATACTTTATCGTTTCACAGCAATCGTGGTCCTTTATATTTAATATTTATACTGTTCTTTTGCAGGAATGTACGCATTGTATTATCATTGAAAGTTAAGGACTACTATTAGGATTCTTATTACAAGTCTACTGTAACTTCCTGTTTTCTACTTTTCATTTCCATTAAGTTTATGCAGTTATGTGTTCTTATATAATTATGGTAATTATATATTTTTTATTTATATCCTTTGAGTAAATATCTTTATTTCTTGAAATTGTATTTTTTATGACTTTTCTCTATAATAGAAACATAGACGTATTGATAAAGTTTATCTAGTGTCATAAACTAGAAGTAAATATATAATCAAAATCTACAGACTTCTTAAACGGTTCATTTCATAAAGTGTCTTTTTTATCCTGGGCCTTCTATTTAGTTTTCTTTAACCGAGCTATATCTACCTTTTTATCAATTACCTAAATAGACTCAAGTAAAATTATAATCCTGTTAAAGTAAAATTCAAATTAAAATTGCAATGAAAAATTTATTTAAATCATTATTTGAAAACATAAAATCAAAACGAGAATCCCATTTACGGAAATTCAAACTATTTATAACATTACCTAGAATTAAGATTTGCATCCACAATTCTGAAAGCACTTGAAGACCTCCATTCACAATATGTGCCCTCACATGTTTGCCAGTTCTCACTAGCTAGTCTGCTCTCCTTCCTCACCGGTCATTCTGCACATAACTTTTCCACTTCCAGTTGTGCGCGATAGATCTACCGCGCTGTAAGTATTTATTGGCGAACGTTTATTACACCATAATTTTATTGGCCAACGTTTATATGCGAATGTGGAAATTCTCAACAGGTTATTGGTTATTCATTTATTCGTTCTTATTATTTTTTCCTTACTATCCTACAATATCCTGAAGTTTTCCAAGCGATTTGTTTACAATGATACGACGCTGAATAAATTTTAATACTACATATCACATGTATATTTTAATTTCTATTACAAATTATAATATCACAAGCTATATTTTTATTTTATTTTTACATCGTATATCTCATATCATTTGGAATAATATATATTAATATTAACGGTAAATTATGTATTAGAATCAGTTGAGCTGTTTTTTTTCGCTACGTGGGAATAAATCTCACGCAGTTACGTACATGAATCCCAAATACTTATTTGTGCGCAATCGCGTAAAAATAAAATGGATCATGGCGACTATTTGATGTTAATTTTGAAATGTCATACATGCCTATATTGATTAATAGTTAATATTATAGAGCTAAGTTTTCAATTTAGCGTAAATTATATTTTAACTGACTAATACAGTTTAGATATTTCTAGTTCAATTTCTGGACTATTAATATTAATATTTATTTGCGAAGCACTCCATACAACAATTTCAAAACACCTAAAATAATTATAAAAAAATAATAATTACGTTATAATGTACAAATATAGGTACCAATATTGAATTATTTAACTAATAAATATAACAAAAATACTCTAGTACAATTGGACTATTACCAAGATATATCATGACACGGATTATCTTCCGTGTTAAGTTTGATAAAAATGACACAAATAATGAAAACAAAGTTAAAAAAATCTTTAAAATTCAAATAGTAGTTTTAATTTCAAATAGTAGTATTAAAAAAGTCACATAAACACTAATATTATTTCTTTGAGAATTTTGTTTTAAACTAATACCATTAACTTATTTAATAATATAATTTAATAATCGCCTAACGCAATTTATTTTAAAAAGGCAGTTATAATTAGATATATCATATCATATGAATTCTATCCCTCAAAAACTACATCAGATTTAAGAATAAAGTCCATATATTAATTCAGGCTATAACCTATTTGTTTGTATATTTAGGTAATGTAGATCCATTTAGAAATTAAGAAGTTATAAAGTACCCTATGAGAGTATATTTTTAAAATGTTATTTTTTAATTAGTATTAAATCTATATAATACTTTAAATTGAGTGCAACAGATTTTGGTGTTAATTTTATACCCGATCCTTCAGTAGCTTCATGCTTAAGGACAAGTTAAAAGTGACCTAATTTTTAATTACAGCAAAATAATCGATAATAATAAAAAATAAATAACTTTATTAAATGAACATAGATTTCTAATTTTTGTTACTATTATTTTGAGACAGTTAACATAATCAAATACAGAAAGATATCTAACAAAAAGAGTGATAATTTAAAAAAACACAAGTTAAAAATAACTTATTAAATTCCATATTTCCTTATTGATCGTATTTTAAATATTTATTACATTTAAATTAATTGAAAATAAATAGTTTTTAATTTTGGCTCAATTATGGGCAAACTTTAATCCTCATAAAATTAATAATATAAATATTCAATTTATATTTCAAGAATCTACGCACTTACAATTAGTAAGGAACTTAATTTAATTTCATTTGAGTTTAAAATATTTCACATAGCTACCAACAGGTAAACACAAAAAAAAACAATTGTTCTCTTTTTGCATTCACTATCGTCAGGTAATAAATAATATTTGAAGGAAAATATCATTATAAAAAGAGACTATCTACACGTAGCTATATATTTCCGTGAATTGAAAAGGTAACCATGACTATGCGAATATCTTCCAGCGATGATCGACATCACTCGAAGCGGGAAGAAGCCAGGTCGGAACTAGATTCGTCGCTACGCCAGGCCTCGACAGTACGACGAAACCCAATTCAATTTTCCCCAACTATCCATTATGGCACTTTATGATCGTAAGCATACTAGTACTTCCTATCATCATATAAGGGTATCATATCGTAGGAAATAGGATTACAACTCAAGTTAGTATCTATTTAAGCTACTCTATTTAAACGTACATATCCCACCGAAACGATATTTGTTAACATACGTTAAACATCGCTGTCACATCATTATAATCTCGAGAATAAATTTTGTCTAATTGTTACGAAAAGCGCTGATAAATATAGAATAAAATATTTTACGCTGCAATTACAGTAGTTGTTGTATTACTGCGTTTAAAAAAAATTAATGTAATATAAATATTCGCAAAAAACTATTAAAATTGTTTTCCCGTTTTGAAAAATTCGTTCTAAATAATATTAATTTCAAAGTAATGTTTAAAAAAATATTGCTCATCCGATCGCTAATAAATTTATAGGATGGGAGTAAAAATTGAGATATTTTAACGATAGTAATTGAAACAAAAATTGAGAACCAAAAGGTGCCTACGTACAAATACCCTAAATAAAATTGAGAAAAATCTTACTTGACTTCCATTTAGTCTAGAATATATAATAGACAGTAGTACCATTTTTTTTCCTCATTAATATTTACTGCTTTTGTGATACTAATATCTTATTTAATTTCTAAGACTCTGCATCTTAATAGCAGAGACGGAACTCTTATTCGAAACTCGAAACTATTTAGTTTTAATACCTATACATCGTTATGTCATCGTAGCATAGGTATTTTAGTTGAAGACTGATTTTGATTGAATTTTACAGAAAAATGTGGATGAATTACGTACCCATATCGAAATGAAGAACATTTGTTTAATTTTTGTTCAGGTACCGCATATCTAACTTGTGGAACGAAATTTTGTTTTATCACAGCTAGCATCACTCATTACTTTAGCGGTGTATCACAGAGGAGTTATTTTCGTATGCAAACGAAAATGTTTAGTGGTTTTTTTTCATATATTACCTTTATTTTAACTGCGTATCCAAAGCCTTTTGTAGAGTGTGAGCACGCCTAATCATTAAATCGCACGTCTATAAAAAATACGATAACTGCATTTGGTGCAAGATGATTCCAATCAACTTGTGTTACTAAATTAAAATATATGCAACAAAGTTATCCTCGTTGCATACCTAATACGCAAATTAGATATGGCGCTCATTTCTGGGCTGTAAACTCTTAGAAAATGAAATCGTGCGACGTGAGCGTAGAAAAAACGATTTTGATGATGGAAAACTGATGGAAAATATCCGAAGAAAATACTCCTTCCGTCGGATATTATTATTTTAGGGACCCGGCCACTTAAAGATTGTGTTTTCGAGGTAGGTTTGACCTATATTTTTAATTTACATTTCAAGTATGGGTATACAAGGGTATCAATTGAAATTGAAAAAATATGTCGCTTCATTTCGAAGTATGTAAATATACACTTAGGTATTTTTGAAACAATTTAAAAAATTTGTATCAAATAAATTTTTCCATTTTATAAATGGTGAGGATATTACAAACCCGCCCTCGTTGACAAAGAGTAATTTATTATCGTACGTACGTACGTATATTTATTAAAAAATCTTGTGAAAGGTTTTTATTATTTCAAAGTTAAACTTTTGCAGACAATATTTAATACACTTAAGTATCAAGGAACACTAAATTAGGGTTGCTATATAGTTCTTGGGAACACGCTTAAACTAGGATTCCATGGCTGTATATAGTTCTAGAAAATGTTGATGCAATTGAATCAAAATAATTTTACTTTAAATTTAAATTTGAATATAAATTTTGTTCAGATTTTTAACCTTTGGTAGTAATTTTACAACGATGGGAACACATTGTGCGTTATTATGAGGTTTAATATTTTGTAAGTGAACTAAGAATAAAAAGTGATATATGAAACTTCAGTTTTATATGAAAAACAATTTTTCAGACACCCCACTTGAGATGTACGAAAAAATGTCGGTCCCAACTTTACAAGAGGGGAGGTACTTAAAATATTTGCCATATTAGTTGCGACCTTTACATAAACCATCTACTTGCAAAACTTCATGCATATAGGTGCATGAATTTTACACATTCTATAGAAAGCAATTTCAAACATGCTACAATGTCCTAAAGATATGAAGGCAATAAAAAATGTGATTTCATTCCATATCCACGTATATCGTAAACAAAATATTTTACTGTTATCTCTCAGAAGTAAATTCCCACATATGCTTTGATTTCACTTTACTGTGAATTATACTAATTTTAATCAATATCTTTTTGCATTAGCTCCTAGTAGATAATTAACAAAATTATTATCTAAAAATTAGATCTAGATCTGTAGCAGAGATAAAGTTAAAAATGATATGATGTAACTTAAAAATGACATGATGAACCAAAAAATAAATATTTGTAATCTTAGAGGCAGCTAAAACATATATAAACTTTAAATATGCCAGTATATTCTCAATTAGTCTAACTACATATAACTACATATGTTTCATCATTCTTCACTCTTCATTAAAAATAAATTTGTACACATTTGTGTGGTATATTCTTCTTATTGTAATATTATTAAATACATATGAAATGAATATATGACGAAAATAAAGATGTGTGATATGTCAGTTTCTTAGTGCGCTTTATAATGAAATAGAGATCGTGTTGTGAAATAATTTCTGCTTCCACTTCAGGCTAATGCTGTCTTGAGAACTGTACAACTTATTACTTCATAGTTCTCTTGCGTTTAACACTAATTGTTATGAGGACTTTCTCAACACAGCGAAGATGAATTTATAAATTGTGCGTATGGAACATACAATAAACTTCAGGTTAATTACTTGCTCAGTTAACGATTTAATTCCTTGCAGTTTTTAATTATTGCTTTTTCTGACAAACGAGTTCGTAGTGACGGTTTTAATAAAACAGGCAGTTCAATCTGCAGTTCGAGGATAGCACTCTTAATTTACGATATTGTCGTCAGCTTTATCACCTTCATAATCTAGTCACCCTTGAATAACATAAGCATTACCTACCATATTACCGTACGGATTCATATCCCACAGGATAAGACTTGCAAAAATATATTTCGTATTTTTTATAACACAGGAAGCAACAATGTAATATTGATCGAGGAAAATGACTCGCTTTATTCTCCAGCAACAACAAGATAACCGTATAGGCAGTATTTTTTTTTAATAAAAATGTGATGCAGAAATGTATTTTATCTTACTGTTTTTGGTGCAAACTAACTCCAGTGGGCGTATAACAGTATCAAGTATTAATAGGCATAAGTGCACGCGTGCGTATATGAGTGCGTGTTTGTGAATAAATATTTATTCGTATTATTAATAGCTACCTCGACTTTAGTCTGCTATCATTTTAGACATCATGCATATTGATTCCAAGAATATTAAATGATTGAGGATGAAACAGCCAATTGATGAACAATGGATGCACTTCTCATTTTAATCAAATAGAAAGATTAATTAGGTAGGTGGTAATATTAAATTAATCTACTTAACGAATAAAATCAGGTCGATTTATTTTATTGATGAAAAATATTGGAAAATATTTATTATAGCAGAATAATTATGAAGAAACATTATAATTTTCATAAATGCATTAATTTATTTGAAGAATATGAAACCGTAATTTTATTTATACTATGCATTAAAATATAATACAGAATATGTGTAACATACATCAAATTTAAAGTCAATGTGAGTAAATACTATAAAAGATAGTAAATACTAATTAGTGGAAAATAGGCGAAATAAAAAATAAGACTGTTTATTTGTGACTATATGTTAATGAATGACATAATCGTATAATCCTAAGTAAAGTGCCAAACAAGTAGATGTTTTATTTTTTTGAATGAACCTTACCTTTATCTTTACTGAACAAAGAATCCATAGAAAAAAACGAATGTTTTTACATAAAAGTGCAGCATTTTAAATCGTTTTTTTAACAGATTTCAAATTATTACATTTTTTAGCATTATGTATCGAATTTTATTTTTAAATATGCACTTTTATCTTTAAATATTTAATAAAACGTTCCTTACGGAAAATATGTAAAATTTAGTTGTACATTTCTTTAGTTTTTTAAAGGTAATTAAGAATTAAGAAATATTATTATATTTAGAAAAGGACTTCAAACGTAAAATCATATATAAAAAAAACACATTGTTAAGTTTTATATGCTTAATTTTCATAAATAAAAATCGTTGCTTATCTAAATGGCGTACGGTAACACGATTGAAGGGAAATTATTTAAAATTTTCAGCGCTGAATGGGAAGCATAATGCTAACATCCTATAGAGCAAATGAAAGCTGTTAATACCCGCTTCCTGTTCACTACGCGGACAAGTGAACCACAAGGAAAGTTGGATCTTCGAAAGCTTTCACGGCCGCTGCGTATATAAGCTGCGTTGATTGTAACAAACAAGTTATTTATTATTGAGGACTTTATTATTTAAATACTATCACCCCTTATATTTATTCGTATTTAACGTGACATAAAAATTATTATTAACAACATAATTTTTAATATATTATATATATATATATATATATATATATATATATATATATATATATATATATATATATATGAAGATAAACATAAACCGATAGGTCTATATCTACATATATGCACATGTAAGCCTATCTGCAAACATTTCAAAGATACAAATTCAATTGTTTAACATCAAGGTTTAGATCTTATAATTTTACTCATTTCAATAATTATCGATTAATTCGCATTACTATAACAGAACTTAAATGGAGGAGATTATTAAATTTCTTCATGGCAAATTTATATTAATAGAGTACCTCTGTCATAGACTTAGATAATTATAGAAAAAAAGTATGATAAAGGCCAAGTAGATCAATTACATCTATCAGCCGTCACATTAGATCTAGTACTACGCTGAATGAGAAGAATTCATGGAGCAAATAATAACACTACATTTTACTCAATTTGTTTTCTTAACTACTTCGTGTTAGGATCATTCGAATGATACATGTTCTTAGCATTATTCAATTACTTAATTTTCTTTAATTTTGCCTAACTATATGGTATCGGGTTAACGCCAGTATTATACAGTTTTGCCCGACATCAATTTAGCAATCAATTTAAGTGGTCTAAACCGCCTCAATAATAATTTCGTAATTTTGTCTGACGTATAACATAAAACTTGGACTCAAATTCTACAAAATATTGAAAATAACTTTAAATTTTGTTGTTGTTATTAACTAAGCGATTCTTACGATTATCTTAATTTCATAATCTTAATAATCAACTCAAATTCGTAAGTTTCTCGTTAATCATGTGAATTATTAATTTTCTAAACCAATCCTATTAATATTTTCGATAACAGCTTCCACGTACGTATTTGTCATGAACTATTTTCCTAGTACCGACGCCAAAAGTTTTCGCATGACTATTTACTGGATGTAAGCTTCACGTTCTACCTACAGTAACACGTCCTGTGCAAACATTTATGTTATTAATTACGAACACAATTAAGACCCGACCCAGTCGAGTGTGTTCATTTACGACATAAGTAATCTCTGAAGAAATTGATACAGAAGTTGTTTCCTGCTTACATAAAACTACAGGATTTGAAAACAAATTTGAAGTATAAATAATGGTTGATTATAATTTTGGATATTACTTATTCAATTCATTAAAATTTCATCTTTAAACATCACAGCAACATCTAAAAATGGAAACGATTAAAGTGTTAAAAATTATATTCTCCAAAATATCCACTTATGTTGGACTAACTACTAATTTGTCAAAAAGAGAATAATACGTGGATCGATATTCATATATTTAAAGACATTTCAACTAAGCGTGGTGTTTGAAGTCTTTGTAACTCGTAGCCTACGAGTCTTTATATATCTTGCCGTTAAATTTGTAGTCCAAATTTTCAAACTTATCTCATAGTTTAAAATGTTGCCATTGCGCATTATGTGTACACATATGAGTATATACATTTGTACACAGACTTATAAATTTATTTACCTACAATTCCAAAAAAAGACTATGGTAATTAACCTCACCAATTCCATGTAAGGGTTTATATACACTATTCATCTAGGTGATTTTACACACCACAAACCAACAATATGTCTTATAAGTTTAACAACCTATATATAATATACTTTTCCTCGTTAAATTTTAGGTTATAACAAAAATTAATAAAAACTAAAAACTAGATACTCCATTATAAAGATATCTATCAATTATTTAAACATTTATCATCCAAAAACCTCTTTAAAATTTACCAAACTTCATCAATAAAATAAAAAACGACTGTACCATTACAAGTTCACACTTATAATAGTAGTACGGTGAAATGTTGTGTTACTAAATTGCAACGAAATCAGCCTCAAGAGTTAAGTGTAAAGTAACTGCTGACTTACTTTATTAACGTTGATTAAAATTAACGTAGCTTGAATCGTGCACTTTAATTTTGCGACCACATCTTAAAGTTTAAGCGTCAGTTTTGAATTTAAAAAGCACAAATAAAGGAAAATTAGACCTACTACAATTCTCTTCAATAATTAAATAAATATAGATTAAAATACACTAGCGTTTGGAAACTCATCCCCGTGCGCCCCTATTCAAATCTCGTTATGATTTTTACTAACACAGTCGAATAAGTAACTTCAACGTAACTTGTACTTAACACTAACATAAATTCTATTTGTGGAAACTCATAAGAATCGGAATGTTATATTATCAATATTACATCGCAATTCTTATGAGTGTGATATTCACAACAGATAAGTATTAATTTTCAATCTTGTAAACATTCGTTTATCACAAAAGTTCTCAGTATTTAGTTTAACAAAATGTATTTAAAAAATACTCGATTTTGCCATATCTTTGTTTAATGATAATAAATAGAATTAATATTTTAAGAAAATAAGGTGATTTTAACAGGAGTTTTTTCCAAAAGAGCTTTCTACAAGGTTTTAAAATTAAAGTTTATGATACAGTGTGTTGATATTCTGTGAAACACATTTAATTGGATTGCTGGATGAATACGATGCAGAATACTGGCGGTTCTATGACGAAGAATCCAAAAGATTAAGTATGAGCTCTCAAAATAGGAATTGTTTTAATATCTGATATTGAAAATTAATTATTTTTTTAAATTTTAAATAAATCAATTATACATATTCTCGTATTCCCCAGTTTTCCTAGGTTTTGACATTTTTTAAAATATTGACATTTTAAATGTATCTAATGCATTCATGAAATTTTTATTCATTTTATCGTTTACACTAGATATATTGTAAACAAAATAATTTCATTTACTGTAAACATTTTTTAAAAATCTGTTATTCTATATATTTTTGCGGAACTTTTTCATTAGATTAGGTGATATTTCGAAAATTTCTTTAATTCAAAATAAAGGAAAAAATATATTGTTTTAGCTTTAAAATTATTATACTAAATAAAGCGACGGTCCCTCATCTCTCTACTGACGGCAATATTAAGAAAGATTTATCTATGTTGAAATTAGAAAAAAATTAGATTTTATTAATATTGAAAAGAAAAAAGCTTCCACTCTGACACCAAACTATTCACAATATTTTTCCTGAATATAAATACATTTGACAAACGCGGTCAAAAAATGTCTGGAAAAACTTTATTTACAATTTTGCGTACAAAAAAAGACCAAAGTATGGTAAAAGAAAGATCAGTTTCGAGTATAAAAGTGGTCATCACCAAATTGCAACGACATAAAACGCTGATACAATATCCTTTGCGTATTTCTAATAAATTGTTTGCGAATCATCAGTACAGCCTTTTTTAAGTGAACTGAAAATATAAATTGTTTTTTTTTTGCTCATGGTTACGCACGAACCAGATGCTAAATGTATTTATATACGTCGTGCGTACGTTAGAATATCATCTTTCGATCCATATTAGTTTTTCGTACGTATTATTCACATCAAAATTGCGGTATTGGCACGGCGAGGATATTTCAACTTCAAAATGTTTTACAGATTGATTCACGACTTCCAGATTACGATTCCGGTGTTTAAAATTATGTATATGCTTTTTGATGGCTCAGACTCCTCAAGATTTTATAGTTTTTACTTTTCTTTTGCTCGTTACATTTTGTTTTACATTTTACCTTTGTTTCCATTTTTTATTGTTCATCTTTTATTTATTTTTCATTATTTTTCCACTAGCAAATGTATGACTTTGTTACACGTTTTTGGTTAAATAAAACAGATAAATATTTCATTACGTTTAAGTTTTGTTACACGGGTATGAAACATTTTTCAAAATACAAAGATTAATGAACGATTTAAAATGTTGAAAATTTAACGATCGAATAATTATGACTTCAAATACTTTTATAATACTTTCATATTTTTTACCACAAAAATTCATAATTGTTACTTTATAACCCTTAATTAATCATAATTAATTTTTATTCCTTCCTTTCATTCTTAATTCAAATAAATTTTCAACACGATTGCTCCTGACTTCAAATTGTTTGAATTAATTCTTTCATCATCTACTCGATAACATATATTCAGGTTTACACAACTTTATTCCACAAAAAATCGTAATAATGATCCAATAACTTTTATTCAAATGAGGTCATACTTCATTCTTTTCTTTCATCTTCAAGCTAGGTTCAACTAAATTTTCAACGTTAATTGCTATTCACTTCATCTGATATCCCATATTACTGTCACTATTTTTCAGTTGACCAGAGAGTTCATTTAAATTTTCGAATTCTATTACTGGAATTATTTTATATTAAATGGTAAAAAATGGTGATGGTTAACCGAACATATGTTTTGGAATCTTCGAATCGGAATGAAAATAAAAAAAAATGTGTCAGTAGATAATTTTAATATAGGCCTTTCAATATCTAATGACGGCATATTTCTAACTTATTTTGTGGCTTTCAAATACCAAAACACCGAAATTTACATACCCTTGTGATACAATACTACATACTCGTGGTATTTAATTATAACATCCATTATTATTATAAAAAAGTACAAAATATAGGAGGGAACAATACCATCGTCTTAGTATCTTATACATAATATTATCTAAACATGAATTAAAATTTCATCATAATGTTCCGCAAAGTACATGTGTGCGTTATTTCAAATATAATCCCGTCTACATGTTACTTCCAATCAGTGTCCTGGGTCTTAATAACTTTAGAGTGTTTCTATAAACTCTTGGCACGCCATATAATTAATCTGTCTACCAGATAACTTGTTTGGAAGTTTACCGCACACTTCCTCGTTTTCCGGGTCAGACGGAGTGAGATATATCGCCGCTTTAACGCGAAGTTGTCGTTTGAGGACCATATCCAAGCCAAGCTGCCAATCGGGTTCACCCTTTGGCACGATATGGCGGGCTCCCGAAAATGTGAGATAAGGAGTTTATTTCTGAGGCAGCTCTTTGGAAGCTTTACCTTAGGTACATGTGCATTGTGATACAGAAAAACATTGTAAGTTGTCTTTGATATATTTTTTATTTGTGTAATCCTAATTCGATTGTAATAAATGGATTTTTTTTATTTCAGAACAACCGTGGAGTGGCAACAACCACATCGTGTATTTAAAATATTTTGATATGTTTATTATAACTTTTAAAAATCTCAAACTAATTTGAAGCTTTTTAAAATATTTTTTCCTGAAAATTAAAATTAGAACCTTTATATTTTTCTATTTTGTTTTTCGTCTTATTTCATTTTTTGCTTCGTCAAAATTTAATTCAATGGCTATTTTGAGTTTCTAGCTTCTTTAAGTGAAAAACGATTTTGCTACTAAATTTATACATATCCAAGTACCTATTTGGGCTATTTTACTTTAGAGTAAATATTAAAGTTTAATATATCATTTGGTCCACATATAACTTCCACCCATAACATAGACCTATTAATAAAATCACATTCTAAATGTCATAAGCATTAAATTGTTGACCTTAAAATTATGTAATTTGTTAAAATTTTTAAAATCCAAAAACTATACGTGTGGTTAATAAATAAAACTTATTTACAAAAAAATTTAACAAACTTCAAATAACTACTGAATAAGAAGCGCATAGGAAAGTACAAAATAAAAAAATACGTGTACGTAGTTTTTTTTTGCTTTTGCGGTACAACATCGTTTTTCAATCATACTTTTCGAAAATGCAAAATGCTGTTGGTAGAATTTCTGAGAATCTGTGCCATATCAATGTATATATATATATATATATATATATTTCTCTCTCACGTGTACCCCCACACATATAACTGAGTGCTACATTTCACTGGGCACTGACTCCCAAAATCTCTAGCCCTAGTAGTACAGTAGTAGAGTCTCGCTATTCTGGCAATATAAATACCAGGGGGTGCCGGATTGTTGGAATGTTCCGATTATTGAATTGTATAGGAAATATGAAGATAAATTAAATAAAGCTAGATAGTAATATGGAGATATGTATTTAATACAAGTATATTTCTATAAAACAGACAATTAGGTACTTTACTTAATTAATTTATCTTAAAATACATAGTCCTTAATTGAGGTTTGTTTCTTTGCAACTTGGAGTGTTTTTAAAAAAAAACATTCTCTGGGGTTTCGAAGCAATAAAACATTCTTGACAGATATATCGTTTTCTTCAGCCCATGCTATACAGGTATTGAATGAATTTAATGCCATATTTTGTTGTATTTTCGCAACAGTAGTTGGTGGGTCCAATATTTCTACATAGTTTTCAACTTCTTTTTCATTGGTTTTTGTAGCAGATTGGCAGACACACATTCTAGAAAGCTCTGGGATTTTTAGCTTTACCAATTACCAATAAATCGAGTTTATTCATTCCGGCAGCATTTGAACATGGCATAAAAATAATTCTGTCTTTGCTCACTTTATGACCTAGTGTGCTCGCTTTTTCAAAGGGCACAAGCGTTTTATTAGGTAACACATCCAACCTCCAAAGCGGATCACGCCCGTTTGTATTGTAGACTTGATCCGGAAGGATACCCATTTCCTTTATTTTTTCTTTAAAAGGTTGTATAAAAGGCTGGACAGCAGGTTCATCACTTGAAACTTTTTTAACCAATATGGATAGCAAACGTATACCAAATATATTTTTAATTTACTATCCATTAAAAGTACGAAAATAATATTTTTTTTGTAATTTTCTGATTAGATATGAGTGTATTCAGACCGCTCTCATATGAACTACATATAAAGTACGTTTTCCGTCTTTAGACAGTCACTAATTCGTAGTATTTTACGATTTCCTGACCCAGACTCCATCTTATACACGTGTTTCGCTATCTTCCGTCTATTTTTCTTAAAGTCGTGCAAAGTAAAGCCCAACTCCATATTCTTTCACCAGTCTCCACATATTTTTTCCTTTATTTAACTTCTTTAAAATATCCATTTTCTCTTTCAATGCTAAAGTCTTATGTTTCCGTTTGCTCGACATTTTTAACAAGGCTATTATGACAAATCACTTATTACGTGTTATAGCGAGAATGAATGTGCAACAGTAAATAAGCGCTAATCAAAGCAAACCTTATCTTTGACTGAAGGAGAATGCGCGGGCAGAGAGCAGTGTTGTAGTGTACCGGACTAATGGACGTACCGATGTACTGAAATGCCGAATTAGTGAGACCCCACTGTATTTCGCAAACTTATTTATATTGGTGTTTAATAAAAATAAATATATTCATATATTTCTACAAACATATAAACGTACATATAAATCCCATACCTTCTTTTGACTTCGTCATAGTGAGTGCTTCAAACCTGTGTGTACTTACAAACTTACATACTAATATTTAGTTTACTTTAGCATTTGTTTATACCTGTATTTACTTACTTATCCACCTGCCTAGTAACATCTTAGTTACTTCATTCAACTAACATATCAAGTACCTATATGTACTTACCTACTTATTTACTCTATTTCTTTCTTGCCGAACATGACACAATTGAATTGAGCCCAAACTCAACAAGTTTCATTTTAATAACTAAGGAGTTCCTTTCACCATCTTTCAGATCCATTATTGCACCCTGACTTGCAAAAGAGAAAATTTATGTCATCCTTAGTCGAACTTTATTAGATTTACCTCATCAGAACTTCATTAGACCTATTACATACAAACTAGACAGCGACACCCGTCCTTTTCGATGTTGAGGAATTCTATGGTTTATTTCCAAAGTTAGATTCAAATCAAATTTTTATGGGGCTTCACTATAAATGTACCAAATAAAAACGAGTTATCTAAATATTTTTATAAATACTGGAGGTATGAAAATATACATCAAAATACAGTCGAATTAGTACCTTCTCCATTTTTGAAGTCAATTGAAAATGATGATTATAAAAAATGGGCTCAAAGTGAAAATTAAAAAAACTAAATTGTATAAACGCCATATTTAGTGTTAAATTAAACCTGACAAAGTTTCAATTTTATGGGAATTATTTACGCTATTAGTTACGTATATACTTATTTTATTACTTTATTACGTTTCAAGGATACTGAAGCATAAAATAAATATCAAAATACTTTTCCGCAAAACATATTTTAGTAAAATATTGCCAAATTACGTTACTTTTTGATTTGAAGAATAAAGCTCCTTCAATTACTCATTTGTTGTTATATTATTATTCGTTCAGCCCAATTCCGTTTTTTATTTATACATTTTAGTTAATAAAAATATCTATACTTGTTTATCCAGTTTTATATTTGTAAAGTTAATTTATAGGATTTTTTTGTAATATTAGTTATGGAATATTTCTTTATTTTTTTTTAAACACGACATTAATTTTACATTTCTCGAGACGTTATTGATAGTAAGATTTTTGTTAAAAGAAATGCAAGTTAATATTCATAACAAAAAATCGTTTCCTCATTCTCATACACAAATCTCACTAAGAAAATTTAAAAAAAATTCTCTCCACCAATAATTTGCATGAATTGAATAAAACTAAAGCTTCTGACAAAGAGATGAAATAAAGTAAAATCGAATCCTTAAACTTCCAGATTTCTTTTTATTCATAAATTTAATAAATTGGAGATACTTTGCATATACTTTATCAAAATTTACTTCTTATTTGTGATAATAATTTACTTTGAATGGGTCGATTTAGGGGTATATGAATTACATAGACTATAAGGTTTCGCATGTTTTGCTTAATGCGGGAATATGGAAAAGAGAAAGCGATATTTGCAACCACTCCACTATAAAATATAAACAATTCATACAATATACGTGAAATATAGCTAACTGTGATCAAAGGGTTTTTGTCTGTAATATTAATAATTCGCCAAGACATTAGTAACATATTTTAACGTAACGGCGTATCTTAATTACCTCTTACAAATGTACACTGTATAGTTCTATATTAATTTTTATTATTTTTTAGGAACCGATACCAAGCAGATCATATTCTTCTCTCTCACGACATTTGGGTGTACATGTCGTGAGAGAGAAGAATACACACACAGATAGACAAGTGCTTACATTTCACTTGGCACCCCCTCTAAAATACCTCTATATAATTTTTAAAATTTATATGTTTATAATTTATAAGGCATAGAATGAAAATAAATATTTCATAAATTTATACATACATACATACTGACATATAAATCACCTTCACTCTTGATATTCGCGTTTAATTTATCTGCGTGTGTGGCTCCGGTTCGAAAATATTTGATAAATATTAATGTAAAAAATATGTTACGTTGTTGCGATATTGAACATAACCGCCCAAAAATTAACGTATTCCTAATTTTTCTTTTCATTTTGACGTATAGTTTTATTAAATAAAGAAGACATAAAAAAGGAAGACATTCTCAAAGAGGGATTTTTTTCCACATCCAAATGTCCTATTTGTTACGTACATCTGATTGAACTATAAATTTTAATATAGTAATAATTACTAATATTCAAAATTTAATTGTAAATATTGAAATTAAATATAATAAGTTATTCGACAATAATTATAAATAAAACTTTTCCAGTAAAATAATTATGTAATAAGAAAATTCACGTTTCATGTCTTTCCCATCCTGTCTCATGTTCGAATTGATTCGCGTCACCGGGATGATCCCGGTGGAATATGTTGAAGATGATTTGATTTGAATACAATCTCTGCGGAATTCACTTCCTTTCCGTTTCTATTTTATATTTAGATATACATAGCCAGGTGAGTAGTATATATTTGTGTAAATGCAAATGACATATCTTTTTTTATTAATGACCTATGTTTCTTAAAGCGCCTAGGTTTGTTTGTTTTTAATGATAGGCCAAAAATAATCTATCCTATCGATTAAGGTTTGACCTTCACCACCGTATAGTTACTAGATGAGATTATGTATAGAAAAAGTCAACAGCAATTATTGAATATTATACATATACGCGCCCTTTTTCATGTTGTATAAAATTAGTTCATTTATCTAAAAAGAATATATATCACCTTTGATTTTTTTTATTATTACTTTGACAATATACGATGCAATAAATTGAATAAAAACTGATCCTATTTATGGAATCGCCTATTTAATTGTTTTAGTTATGTGGTAAAAAATGGATTAAAATCTAATAATCTATCAAAAAACTATAAAATCACTAAACCCTTTAGTTTTGTCGTTACCTAAAACCAATAAAATTTGCTGTGAAATAACTAAAATTTTCAAATAATAAAAAATTAGATTAAATTTGATACCTTGTGAGTACGCGTCATACATTTGATGTACATTATATTGGAAATTTTCTGACGGTGGTGAGGACCTTCTCTCCTACTTTGTCTTACTGATTACGGAGGAATCCTCCATAATGCGAAATCTTGCGAATACAAAGTACTATTTTAGTACATGTGTGCGTTCTAATATTGTTATATGACCACATTTAATGGACAATACATGTATTTATAAATCGAGTCAGGCAAATGTATGTATGTGTGTTTGCGTGTGTGTGTGTACGTGCATAATAATTTAAATTACAAGCCCGAGTATTACGGTTTACGATTTTGTTTGTGTTCGGTTGAGACACAGGGGAAAAAACAAGATGGAAGTGATATATTTGCTGAAATGTATGATAACACATGTCGCCAGTTAGAAACAAATAATTTTAAGTGCGTCAATAATAATGCGACCCGCGCTACCACTTCTGCTCATAATCACTATGGAAGTGTCAAATTCTTTCTCGTTTCCACACCATTGACTCATATATTCCAATCCCGCTTCCAACAAATATTCGAAAATCTTAGTGTAGTTCACACATACATCTACCGCTCACTATGATATCAAGCTAAATTTGCAATATTATATTACGTTATTACGAAGTAGCAGTAATATTTAGGTATGTAATAAAATATTTAATAATATATTATCTACACGCGACACAACTAATTGACTAATAGAAATAAGAGAGTTTGTTAATAAGATTTCGTCGGTTTCAAAGCGTCGTAATTAAAACTTTATTCAATTTAAGAAAATATTTGCCCCTTCTATTAACTTTAAACATACCCATATTGTTACGATGTACATAAAATATTTTATATATTTTTATGATACATAATATTTTTATAAAATGAAGTACATAAAAAATTTCATATTTTTATAATTTGCACTTTATTATAATTTAAGAAATGGTCAAATTTTAAAAAAAATATCTTAATGATTTTAAAGTAAAAATAAATTTATTACCATAACTTTAATGTATATCAACTCCAATTATTTCTGAATGTCCTTTGAAATAACTATTTTTACAATTATTTCTTAATGTCGTTTGGAATAGATAGTTTGATACTTTTATTTTTGCATGGCATTATGGCACAAAAGTGTATTTTTGGACGCTAATAAACAAACAACACACGGCGGGGCACTATCACTCATCTGGTTCAGTCTAGGACTAAACTATACGTTATTGCGCAGAGAATATATGATACCAGAATCGTTTATCTATTTACATATTTACTATTTACCACATGCTTTATGGGTTGAAGTCGCCAGTTAAAATATATATATATATATATATATATATATATATATATGTGTGTGTGTGTGTGCCTAGAATTTTAATAGCCATGCACGTTTAATATTTTATTTGAGGTATATACAGGTAGACACAAAAGAATTTTCATAAGCTTTATCTTCCGCAAAACTATATATTCCCAGAATTGAGAATCGACAATAATTACTTCCTGGTAATTTTAGAGCTAACGAATGGTATTTGAACACCTTACATGGAGTATTTTTATTATACAAATAGATTAACCTCACGCTAAAATATCATATAAAATGAGATAAATCAGTTTTTCATATGCACAAATTTGCATTAAGGAAGATACCGTTGTTATCTATATCTCTTGAAATATCGATGCTAAAGTAGTGAAATAGTTTTAAATGAAATTCCGAAAAGAAAATCTTATTTACTCGCATTTTTCTGATTTTTTCGCCCTTTTTCAATATAACGCAAAGGAGAATTATCTATAAAAAATGGTAAATGAAACCTTCACATTTCAAAAAGTTTTTACGAGAAGTACAAAAATACTTTTTTACAATTTTTTTATGTTTGAAAAGATATTCTAAAAAAGTGCGAAAATTTAGTATACCCCTCTCCCTCCGCCTTTTTTCCGCAACTAATGAACCAAAAACATAAATAAAACGGAATAAGTAAAATCTAACTACATGATTACAGGAAGACTACAGCGATTATCATAGATTTTATTACTCACGACGGAACGGAGGAGCTATGTGCCGTAGGTATAGATGAGAGGTTGTTTGTGTGTGCAATCCAACGTTCCCATTGATCTCCAAAACGGTCCAAAAATGTTCTGTAAAATATTTGGATTCATTAGCGATTCTTAAATAGTTGTTACAGTAATTACTCACCAAGGGGCGCCGCAATAAACATTTCGTTGCAAACGAATTTTCCCATTTATCTCGCAAACGGTTTGACCGATTTAGATACGGTTTTCTACAAAATATTTGGGATTAATCGGCGATGGTTCTGAGATAGGTATAAACTAACATACATAACTTAACTTGGTGTTAACTCGTCTGAGGTCAGTGTATCATTTTGTTACAAACGGATGCTTCCATTTTTTTCCAAAACAGTTTGACCGATTTAGATACGGTTTTCGGTAAAAAGTTTGTGATTTAACGGGAAAGGTTATTATTTATGTTATGTTATTAATTCGTCAGGGAGCTCTGTAAAAAACATTTTTAACTGATCCAGATCCACTACTTCGTGGCCTTTCTTCGGCTTCGTTGACGTGTGATCCTCGTTGCATATTTTTCAACCGCTCTAATACTTCCGATGCTATGATATTATGTGGATTATTGAAGAGTTTTAAAATTTTAAATATACCCAAGACGTATATAAACGTTTTAATCGAAGAGGTATAAAATAAAAAGCAAAATTAAAAATTTTGAAAAAACCACGACAGATGTGGTCGTTGTAATTGTAAAACTAATAAATAATTTTTTTGAAAACCCCTCGGCTAAAAGAAACATAGAACTCATTAATATAACTACAAACATAAGAAAATCCGTCGGTACCGCCATGCCCTGCCTATGCTTAAAATTTTGCAGTTTTATCAGTTCGCTACTAATAAAAATTCTTTTCAAGTGCAAAAATAGCTTTTCTATGCTGCTTCTGATATTGGGAACAGAAATGGCAATGACAGGCCTGACGGATTTTTTTGGGATTGTAAGTATATTAATCAGTTCTTACTTTATTTTAATCAGGGTATAACAAAATTATTTACATGTTCCTCAATTACAACGACTATGTCTATCGCGTTTTTTTTTCAACATTGCTAATTTTGTTTTTTGTAATTTCCTAATCATCTTAAATAATCTATATTCCCTTATATTCGCCTTACATATAACTTTATTTCGGCGAAAAATTTCGTCAACCGATTCACAAGTTAATGAACAACAGAATTCCTCTCTATCTTTGTATTATTAATAGCGACATATTTATACGGTAATAAAGTATATCATTTATGGTTCGTAGTGAGTTACATATACGGAAAATATCACAACAAATAAACGTCAAATTCTTTACTGGTACTTTTCACGAAAGACAAAATTACGTACACATGTACGAGTTAACTGAGAAACAATTTCTACAGAACTCACGCAATCTTTCCTAAGTGTAGCCACACAGCCAAGTTTCTATCAAACTATGGTATGTAGTATACTTACGAGAAAATTGGAAGATCAGTTACAAACAATATATATTTTTATAAATACGGTACTCACTTTTCTAAGTTTACGTAACGCATTTGGCAATATGTGTTTGTGACATTATTTTAGATCTGTTTTGATAGATCAAATTCAGGAAAATTTTAAGAAAAACTTCCTTTTTCAGGATTTCAATTTATTCATATATATATATAGCTTAAAATATTTATGTTGCACAAGTAAAAATAACAAATAACAATAAAAATAAGAAATATTCATGTACCAATACATGAGATATAAAAGAAAATTTATGGCTATTAATTTCGCAACCTCTTCAAATTTTTACGACTGCTCATAGGAAGCATATAAAAAATGTATTATAATTCTTTTCACACAATTATTTTATTCACATTTTTAACTTCTAAATCGGTGAATTGCAATAATCAAATGTATGTATATACATATATATATATATATATATATATATATATATAAATATATATATATTTGCAACTATAAACGCACTATATCCCTCTGTTTCATACTTTACAAAAACACTAAACTCTGAAAATTTTTAGATATTAGGAAGATCATTTAAGTCTTTTATTAAAAAAGTGGTTTGATTTCAACTACATAAGATAAATTCGGAATTTGTTTTTTTAGGCGTTACAATTTGAAAGTGATAAAATAATTCAGAAATCCCTAAAAATGAAGATAGTTTTAGATATTTTGCGAAAACTTCATTTTTAAAATGATTTTTGATGTTCGTCATCATAATAAAATATCTAATTATTGCGGCAAAAAAGTCATTGAAATTTATGTTAGAAAGAAATCTCACAAGATTATTCTCTTTAAAATATTCCTCCAATTCATCGCTTTTTTGTTTTCTTAATTAGCAATTCACAAATTTTAATAAAAACTATGCACAACTGGATAAGAGTTTTTATTGCAAATTTGTGGGAATTAAAATTTCCTTCAGATTAAAACAAAACTTTCTCCATTATATACATGATGATAGATATTTCCAAATACTACTCACTGACTAATATTAATTCTGATGAGGGTAGGTGGTTCGCCCAGTTTTATGCAGTGGTATTTTGAATATAATAAAATGTTAGCTGTAGGAAAAAAATTAAATTAAAATTAAAGTGAAAGTTTGAGTCACAAATTAAATATATTGGTCTACGATCTATTAATACGATGTCCAAGCTACTGCGTATGAATAAATATGTGTATGTACATTAATGTACACTCATACACACAAACACGTATGTGTGTGTTTGTGTACATACACAAATTTACACATACGCAGTATGTTGGACATCGTTCGTTAATATATTTCCAAGATGATGCGACAAAACTTATATTGCATTAATTAATTATGTAAATATTAACATATCTTAGGATGGTATTTATCTAAATATTTATTTACGAATTTAGCTGTTGCTTGCTTCGCCACGTGCGTTTATGATTCAACATTTAAAACGTCATTGTGTACTTAGCAGTAGTAAAGGAATGCGTGTTAGAATTTACCTTACTCGGGTTGAGAAGAATTTGCGTGGGAAAACTAAAACGTGTATTTTGCTTACTTTGTCCTTCCAAACAACCAAGAAAAGAGAGTGAGTTTAAAAATAAAGGCCTGTTTAATTAATTATATATATATATATATATATATATATATATATATATATATTCATATATATATATACGTATATATATATACATATATATATGTATATATATACATATATATATATATATATATATATATATATATATAATTAATAAAATCTGCACAATTTTCATAATAATTGTTTTCTCGTTGATTTTATAATAGTTATTGCCGTTTAATTTACATACATATTTGTGACGTCCTGATATAAAATGGCATTGATACGCGCTTAAATAAACAATTGAGGTGTGACAGTTTCATAAAATCTGAATCATTGTATCCCAATGCATATTAAGTAAGCTAACAATATGAGTATTTTATTACAATAGAAAAAAAATTGTCTAGGCGTATATAAATACGGGTTACTTGGTCTCTACACATTACATAATAAAATGCGTTAAGTATGAACGCTGTTATAGTCCCGAATGTACTTAGGTATCTATAAATATTCAAGGGTATATAGTATTTATAATCAATTATTTATCAATATTATTATTATTTCAAGATATTGCGTTTTAAAAAAGGAAAAGAAAAAATATTTTTGTGGAGATTTGTATACTTCTATCTCTCCAAGATTTACATACGCCTTTGTAATTTTCTCTTTCCAAAGAACGAATTGAGAAAAAAAATTCAAGTATTTAATTTGCTCTCTCCAAAATTGCCATGTAAATATTTTGATATATTACTTCTTCAGATACATGCAAACGCATATTATTTATCACTATGGCAAATTTAAAATTTCTACGAGAAAAGATTTCTGAGAAAAAAGGCTGCGATACACAAAGAGACGAAGGAAAGCCTGAATAATATAATATAAGGTTCGTTTTTCTTTCTAAGTTATAGAACCTTAAAATAATATTTATTTTGAATGTGTTCAATCTATGACATAAATATGTACAAACACTTTACAAACATAGTTGTGGTTATTAAATCGAATAGTAAAATACTTTTAAACTTAAAATACTTTAGTATTTTCAAATTTTTAAATTTAAAGTAAAATACTAAACTTAAATTTAAAATTAATTTAATTTTAAAATAAATATATTTAAATATAATTTAAATTTGAAAAAAACCTACTTTTAATATAAAATAGTTAAAGCATTTTAAATTGTTTATATTTAAAATACTTTTAAAATCGGCATAACCACACTTACATAATGTCAACGTGTGAACAATTCGGAATTGGTATTGGATGTTTAATATTACGTACGGTGTAATCTCTCAAGCAAATTATATTTGCACATGTCTATGTCACATATTTTAGAAATGGCAAATGTTTAAAACGATATATCTATTGTGAACATAAAGGTGTACCACATAAAGGTGTAAGATGTAGGTGGTAATTGTGAACATAAAGGTGTACCACATTAACTATATGTATATATTTTGAATGAAAGTGCCATCTCTATCATTTCTAAAATTAAATTAGCCTTTAACGAGTCAAATTATAGCACACAGTCAGCTTTTTTAATAACACAACACTATTTAATTTTATTTTTGATTTATTATACTGTAGAAATAACTTATATTTGTGAAACCACAAGTTTTTAAAAGACGTTTAAGATTTTTATCTCCCATATCAAATTTTAGTATAATTTTAGCTAATCAAGCTAAACAAAAAAAATACTACTTAAATAAAATTATTTCCTACTCATTTTCCTTCCCAGTAATAATTTCACAATTTTGTAATTTTTATATTTTTGAAGATAAATTTTAATTTACTTGGTCGTAATTTTTTACGGGTAATATGAAATTTAGTAACAAAAACGACGCATGCAAAGTGGAGAAATCACTACACTAAAATCTATTATTAGTGCGTCAACCTGTATCATCAAAAGGTTAATTCCTCTAAATAAGTATCATTTATTTTAAGAACTGCAATAATTATGTGCTATATATATATATATATATATATATATATATATATATATATATGTATATATCATGTAATTCAGTACAATATTCCCCTTGGTCAATTCATATCTTCTTGTCTTTAATTTCTTCCTTGGTAACACTTTACAATCTAAAATAAGTAAAACTATTTAACATGCCGATATAAATATAATTATCATACAAATGAATATACTAAATATGAATTAAACTGTTATGAAGTGAATGACTTCAATATATGTTTCGTTTGCTACTAAACAAAGGACTCAGCTGGCACTGAGTTACGTCGCCATAAGTATACGAGTAATACTCAGTCAGTAGCCTTATTTATAGAAATAGGAATACTTAGATATTGGTGTAGTGAGAAGTTTTATATATGTCATAATACATTAATCGGGTTTTTATCTTACTTATTTCAAAAACGTATTTTTTTTGAACCGTCAAACCTTCTATAATTATAGATTAGATTAAGCGCATATCAGTATCACTTTACAGGAGAATGATACCGATGTAAATTTTAATTACAGAATAATCACTAATCAAATCAACGATAAACTTGTGGCGACGAAAAGTGTAACCATCTACAAAAAGCAAGCCGCCGTATGTGCAATATTTCTCCAACTCTACCTATTTATAAAACTCTCTCTGGAAAACTCTTCCATTCATTTAAACGAACAGATTAACCAAAACAAAGCAAAATGAATGTTTTAATTTTTTTCGCCCCAATTTTCCTCAACACCGGATAAAATATATTTAATCACAACATATTCTTTAATCGTACTCTACGCTCATGCACTCCCATGTTTCTCTTATTTATTTCAACAAAGTACACAGTGATGTTTTAAATATTGCAGTACCTAATAAAACGCATGTTGCGAATGAAGGAACAAAATGGGGTGAATAAATTTGCAAACTTAAATGAGTTGTTGTTGCAGAAAACACTTAAAGAAAATATCCGGACATATAAAAGTATGTTATAATGGAAGTAACATATAAACCGTGTTATTAAAATAAAGAAGTTACAATGAAATATATAATTAAACATTTTATAATGGAATTAACGTATAAAATATGTTATTCCCATTATTATATACTCCCATATTCATTGAAAAAGTTTGTCAACCTATTTTTTTGATATAGCACTTGAATATATTAAAACTTAGTCAGTTTTTTATTAAAGTAAATTAAAATTAAAATTAGTATAAGTAGGTTTCGACCTTTAAAATGGCAGTGGCCTCAAAAATGTTTTCAAGTAATTTATTAAGCACTTATAAAAAATATTAAATTAATTATAGAAAATATTATTCAAAACCCGGTAAATACATATCATTAATTATATACCTGTAATCGTCAGATTAAAAAAAAACCCTTGGGATATTAATTGGCATTATCAGAAATAAAAGGAGGTTATATATATATATATATATATATATATATATATATATATATATATATGGAATATATTATATATTTATATAGGATATATATTTTGCCCAAGAGGAACTGAAGATCGAATATGGTGATTAAAATAAGTCTTAGAGTCAAGTAAAAGGTTCACATAAAAATCGTCGATATAACAAAAATATTATTCAGAGTAAATAAGAGGTTAACAGCGATAGCTACTGTAGGAACTTATCATGTAAAAATAAATGGTCGGAGAAGAATAGCTAGAGCTACATTGTAGACTTTGACTATAATTAATTTGAAAATAATTAATGAACAACGATTTGCGAGTGAAATTTAGCTAATATTTGCGTAGCGCCTTAGAAAGAGACTATTATAAGAGCGTATTAAATTTGGTTATTTTTAACGCTAGTTTAATTAATAACTAGCACACCTAACTACCAACGGAATAGTACTTTTAACTGATTTCCTTATTTTCACTTTTTTTTCTGTTTTCATATTCATTGTTTTTATGACATTCGGATCTACACGCAGTTTGTATTTATATACCCGTAAGTACACATCTCTCTTTAGGTAAAATGCATAACAATAATAGAATGTAATATAGTTTGTTTTAATTTTTATTTTATAGGTACTCCTTGTCGTTTATTATCAAATTATACTGAAGTAAAAAAAGGAAGAGTTATATATTTATCTCTATGTAGAAATCTATGTACGTAAATTACCGTCTTAAAGCTAAATAAGTTTACTTACTTTAGAAAGTGCGATATTAAGAGATCACTTTACTTATTTTAGTTTCTATAGTAATATAAAAATTGTATATCTACAAACATCTTTTTCTGAAACTTTGAAGTATAGTTAAGAATATAGATTAAATAAAGCAACATAATTTAAGGATGTTATCTACCTAAAAAATATGACAGTAACTGTCGAAATAATTTCAATATTTTGCTATGCTTGAAATGTTTTAACGATTTTTCTCTAACAAGCGTGTATATTAATATATATATATATATATATATATATATATATATATATATATATATACATATATATATATATATATATATATATATATATATATATATATATACATATATATATATATATATATATATATATATACGGATTTAAATGTACATACATACATATATGTGTATTGTATGTGTGACTGCCAGTATACGATGTATACGACGAAGATCTAAATTTGTAACAAATTCATGACTTGCATTCCTTCTGAAGCCCGTTAAATAATAGTAAATTGATAGTTGGAAATAATGCACAAAAAGGGTGCGCCGACTTTTTGAAACGTTGCAGGATTCCCAAAACGTTCAACAACTCACAAGCTTCCGTTCCATTTATGCCTTCTTCCTTTCTATGTATGCCTATCCACAGTCGAATATAGTATTTAATATCTACAGGATTGCTTACAACAAGGTAAATTCACTGTGTTTCCACGTCCTTCTTTTTTTTAACTTATAATGTATATAAAAATTTATATTTTTTCAAAATATATTTATTGTTTTTTTTTGTATAAAATTTAACTTATAACTTTAATATCTCTTTGATTTGGCGAAAACCTGATTCAATTCAATCTTCATACACTGACATAATTTCAGTTTACATTTGACCTAAAATTTATAGAATTGATTCTTCCTTGATCTTTAAGCTGGTTTTATTTTTGATGCAAACTTTATTTTGAACAAAATAAATGTAAGAAATAATTTTTATACAGAATTTTGGATGTATTACTTATCTAGCTTGTGGATGAGACCATTTTAAAAACTGGAACAGCTGCACCGATTACCACCATTTGTGCGGTAAAACATACCTATAAAATCAGTTCAGCCTGTTTCTAGTAACAGACACATACGCTGGTAACAGACATATACACACTCTCTCTTACTTTAAACGCAAACGCAACGCAAAACTTGTAAAGTTCGTGTCAGTCATATATGAGCGACGCGGCCTCCTGGGAAACTACGGCATCAGTCACACGTTTGTTAAAGCTAAAAGAAAACATATAAATAAACAACGACAAAAATCCCGTTCTATACATATACTATGGCCTCGTGTCTTTTTAAACACAAAGTATCATATTATTCAAGGTTTCCTGTATATACGACATTTGACAAAAAAAATCACTCTGGTACACCAAGCCACTTCCCTATAAAGTAGACGCGCCTTAAATTCACAAGGTAAGAATCGAATATTTTCGTTTCATCATAACAAAATTGATCACCTCTGATAAATTTATACCTCCGGCTCTTACACTAATATCCCCTCTTCGAATAACGTTTGTTTGTCAAAAGAATAAGTGTTTGCTAGGAAAACTAAATTCCTAGCTCACATTCATTCCTTGGTAATGTGAAGTGGCTATAAACCTAATATAGCGTCTCGCCTTTCTCATACTTGCAGGTAATCCTTTACATGATTTGATAAAAATATCAATTCGATATTTATTATACGGTTCAAATGTTTTTTGTTTATACGGCTCAAATATTTATTATACGGTTCAAAATTATACGGTTCAAATTCGGTTGTATTGATAAATTGTATAATAATATATGGATGTTGTTTAAAGAGAACCATTCAATTCTTTCTGTTTCAAAATGTTTAATTAAATTTTGCAAAGATGTTAATTATGAAAGTTAAAAAGTAAAACATTTCGCACTACGAACATTCTGTACATACTTAAATGCAAATTAAATTTCAAGTGTTTCAGCGTAGGAACATGGCGTTATTAATAACAAATATTAATTACTTTTCACCACCTGAAAATTTTATATGTATTTCATAATCTGAGAAAAAAAGACGATTTATCCTAAACGACATGAAAAACCAAAATAAACATATGTATAGTTAAACCCAAATGGAATTCAAAAATCGATTATTTTTCAATTTCGTTTCTTATACCTTTGCAAGATATTATTCATATATCTACAAGATATTATTCACATAGATACATTCGCATATTTAATTTTCATGTATGTTCGAATTCCACAACTTCAAGTTGTTAATTAGAAAAAATACATTTCAATTTAAAATATTATTTTAAATTATACATATATATATATATATATATATATATATATATATATATATATATATATGTAATGTATCTGTGTATGTGTATCTAAATAATATTTTCCCAATGTCGGATCTGACTTGGGGTTATCATTTCATATCATTTGTGGTAATTTTACCCATAAAACAAACTTTGAAAGTTAGTGAGCTGTGAAAAACAAAGTAAACCTCATATCATTCTGCACACTCTCTCACTCTCTTTCATTTATATAAATCAGCATGAACCAGGTTCCATGAACGCAACTTTAATGCGTGCTATGGTTAACTATCAAAAGAATCCCATTTTTAGTATTTTTAAACCATACGCGTTAGTATGCGAATGAAATAAGCCAGCGTCACGTTAATAGATGATGGAAGTATTAATTCGAATGGGCATAACGTGTTTAGTTGAAGTCAAATGTTAAATACGCAGAATGCTATATAATTCTGCATGCATTATCTCCGCCCAAAACTTTTCTCATTTCCTGTGTTTTGTCAAGTATACTGGGAAAGCAAGAGCTATAAAATGACAGCTATAAATTATTTACATCTTAATTAAAATAAATATTGCAATTTCATAGATCATATATTTTTGTACCTCTATCAGAAAAATATAATCTTATAATTAATATCTAGCAGTTTGTTAAACATTGCAAATAGTTTAAATCCAAATTTTTCGTGGTGGAATATAATTTCAAGTAGTATGCGATGAAGTCCATCGGACCACCTGTTGTAGATATAGAAATAAGTAATGTAACGTATTAACTTTACGTACAGGTAAAGTAATACGTTTCATTACTTATTTATATTTCTAAACCCTTTTACCAACAGGTTTAAAAATACTTAAGAGTTTCAAATGAAATTACTTACATTGTACTAACCTGCAACCAATTTTAAATATCTAAGATTTATGATTAGGCTAATTATTGTATAGTATAAATAGTGATAAAAACCATATTACTAATATTTCTTTCAGTAATGAAAAATGACAAATAAGAAATAAAATCATAATACTTAGAAATAATTTTAAAACGTGCAGGTATTATTTTTTTATGGTCTTTGGTATCATTGACACATTGTTATTGTGCACAAGACATGCATTTAAATTGACAATAAAAATAGCGAAAGTAAACATCCCTTCTCTCAATACGTTAAGAATTTAGGAAATAGTGTTTTCTTTGTTCCTTTGAAAGTTTGTTTTCTTGAGGGACGTGTTCATCATCTGGTGGGTTTGCGATTTTAAATATCGTGAGTCATAATTGTTTAGTCTTTTTTAAATTGCATAATGGTGCCTTTAGGTTAGCAAAATTTAATTCTTCAGCTAAAACCTCTAAAAAGATTAGTTTCTTTTTTATATATCAGGCAATTAATTTTATATGTATAATATTATTATATGTCATTTTTATATCAGTCTGACCTTGATGAATGACAAAGCTGTTTATTTTGCACAAATCCAAAATTGAGAATATTTATGTCTTATGTCATTAAGAAATTTGGCGGAATGCCTAAATAAACAGAACACTTCAGTCCATGGAATCCATTTCTTATTTTTGCTATTATAAAAGGAAATAATTTCAAATTTGTTTTTATTAAGATCAATGAAGTTACCATGATGTGTAGTGAACTATAATTAAGGATCTCTCTTTTTCTTTAGTTTATAAGCAACCAACGTAACACAGGTAGGTTGAAAATTCAAAAAAGAAATGAATCTACCAACCCAGTTTTATTAGTGACTTTTATTATAATAGGTGAAGGATTTTAATTTAAAACATTTCGTTAATTACTATTATTGCTATCCATATAAATAATCTGAAAAATAAGTATAAATACAAGTTTAGTTAAAAAAGAAATTGTCGTACCGTGCATCACGGGAATTTGACCTTCAGATCGAAACGATTTAACCGAGACTGAGAAAGACCCGCCCCTTGTTCGTCGTCAGCCAGCCAAGGGTCGGCAAAAACCCAGACCCTGCTGGCCCATTGAGTGACACCGAGTACACTCAGCCAACCACAGTCTAGTTAGACCCAGCCTAAGATCTCGTAAAGGACACGGTTCCGTCCCGCACACTTAACCATTTCTAAACTCATCAATATGGTAAGCACATGCATGAGTTCTTTTTGCTCCGAGGTATTTACGCTACTACCGGAAGGTATTAGAGAAAACGACTTCATATACGCGTAAATTTGCAAATTACATACGATATATAATTGTATACGAGGTGTCCCAGAGACCTGCCATGCATATAAAAGTTTAATCCCGTTTGTATTTAATTAAGATTCGAATTGAGTAAATTATGATGAAAGTAAATAATAAAATGTCTCCGAAGTATAAAAAGATACCAAAATGGATGCGCAAAGAATAAAATAATGAAAATTATAGAATAAGTATGGTACAATGCTGAAAACATGCACTTAGCACAGAATAATTAACTAACCCATTCATCGCCAAAGTCCAAAATTTTTTCTAATCACCAATTATTTGTTCCATTTGGTTAAAAACCATTTTCTTTTTAAGCGAATGATTTTCATTTTTGATAAAACCAAATAATATTCTTTAACAGCACGTGATATATATCATGCGCCACGGGTAATTCAAATACTCATCAATGACATACGTACATCATAGGCGACTAATAGGTTAATACTGGAATCGGAAACAAAATATTTAGCTCTTAGTGTTACCTTTCTTTCTTTTGTTTTTATATGTAGATGTATACGGTGATTGCATTACAAATTTAATGATCTCTATATTTCAATTCTTACTAAAAATTATTCACGAATCGGGGAAGAGAGATAATTTTTGTTGTATTTCTTCGTATGATCCAGGTGAGAACAAAAACCAAAAAATTCTTCTCAATCCATTATGTAATCAAAACAATTTTACTGTGACTCTTTCTGCTTTCAGGAACATTCATCTTTGATCCAAATTTTGATTTAATTGCATTAGATAGTACATATTAATAATCACATTTGTTAATAGCTTTTACAAAATATATATATATATATATATATATATATATATATATATATATATATATATATATATATATAATAGTTGGCAATGAATATCGAGCCAAAAGCAATTTTTCTTTTCAAAAAATACGCGCAATCTTAGCTAAATGTGTCGGAAAAAGTTTTCGCATAACTTTTGTACGAAGCTCTTTTTCCTAAAAAAATGGAAGATTGATCGCTAACGTCGTAACTCGTAAATATGAAGGTATCCGTTTTCCGCCGGAAGCTTAGCGAAACATTTTTAGGTTTTTTTTATAATTGAAGGCCATAATTAAGCAAAGCTGTATTTACAAATTGAGCCTTAATCCTTATTTTACGACAAGCCTACTTAATCGAATTGTTCGCTGAAGTAATAAATAATCTATTTATTTGTTTATAATGTTTCTTCTTTTATTAAAAAATTAAAATAGAGAATCGAATGTCAAAATATTTAAAATATATGTAAATATATTTAAATATACTTGTATAACATATATATAAAAATATAGAGTACTGACCAAAAATCTTGATGTGCTGCTGTAGGATAAAAAGTAATTATAAACATGACGTTCACGTATAAAAAGGATTCTGTGATTATGTTATTATTTAAAATTTAAATAAAACAAGAGTTTAGTTTGTTTCATCAATGTTCACAAATTGAATTGATTGAAATTCATATAAAGCCTTAAATATATTAAGTTATAAAATAAAAAATCTTCAATTCTTATCTTATTATATACTGATACTATATTAGGTACATAGGATGAAATAAAAAGAAAACGTTTTCCTTAAAAGGAGCAAGTAAAATACTTAATTCAAAAATACATATTATATATGTAAATGCTGAACTTATCTGATACTTAAATCTACAAAAATAAATTATAAACGCTCCTGGTAGTGTATGTTTATTGGATCCCAGCAAAAATATCGAACAAATGAAGGTCGAGCTTTTAAAAATAACAATGCTTCTCTAATTTTTTATGCCAGTTCGCGCTTTTGACACCACTGACCCAAATACGGCTTCGGTGGTGTATTGGGTTTCCTAATTAAAGTAAACAATAGCGAAAAAGGTTACTGTAACCCCTGCAGGGTTATAAAAGTTTATTCCATGTAGCGAGCATAAAGATCGCTTCATAACGATATATTTGTTAAATACATATTTTCATTAATGTTTAAACAAAGCATTCCGCATTTCGAGTCTAACCCACCATTGTCTTTCGTTTGTTTATTTTGGCTACTGTTGCAAGTATTGAGTTGTGTTCACTGATTTCAAAAAAGTATAGACAACACCCAATACATTCAGTTAGTATAAAATGTCATTTCCATTATGTAAATTTATTAACTTGGTGTGGAAATATATTTGGAAAATTTGTTTCGAAAAGAGAGCGATTGTTCAAATAGTCAAAAACATCATAAGTTAAGAAATAATTGTTAAAAATAACTTGACAAATATCTTATAGATTTAATAAATTTACTAGAAATTAATGCGACGCAATATTAAAAAAAGATTAAAGTAAAAAATTAATGAAATTTTTTTTTCAATCTTTTTCAAAATATCGATAATTTTTATAATATTATTTAAAAAATATTTTTTTTGAACTCGACTCTTCCGGGTTCCGATGAATACTAAATTCATGATAATTTTATGAAAATAACAATAAAATGGAAATATTTGTTTATTTATTTTTTTATTCTGAGGTACTATAGTCTGCAGCGGGCTAAAGATTTCTCATGAAACCTTTTCCATCCGGTTCCAGGTTTCTCCATTATTTAATCCCTCCCCCCATTTTCTTGAGGCCTTTGTCAATACTATCTAAGAATCTGATTTGGGGTTTTCTTTGTTTTTTGGTTAGTTTAATCTTAGAAAAGGAGACTTTCTATGCTAGATCCATATCATTGCTCCTAAATCTGGTTCTCCTTATCTGGTTATCTATACTAGTTATATAATTCATTGTATCCTTTATTAACTACTTCGAAAATGTGTCTTAGTATTTACCGTTCAAAAACGAGAAGATAATTTTTAACAGTTTTGACTTTTTTATTTATTTTCAAAAAAAAACCTATGCCTGATTTGCTGATAGATACAAAACATACAACCTTAAGGGTAAGTTTAAAAAAGAAACAGGAATAATCTTAAAATGTAAAAAAATCCTAACGGGGAATACTGATTACATTTAATTAAACTGGACAGTAGCTACTACTCGATCGAAAACACCCAAATAATACCACAATTGTATGTGTATGCACAATTTTATTTCATTAATTATAATTTCAAGGTGCAAGCTGATGAATAGTGAAAATTTTTTATAATAATCTTAAAAATTGACCGAGTTATAAAAGTTTAAATTTAAACTTTAGAGAAGGACGGCAATACTGTGTTGTGAGGTCATTTTTAATATTGCACATTATATTCTACGAGAGGAAAGGAGACAGAGATATACACAACTCTATCCGTATCTTCAAATTTAGAAGCCTACAACTAGCTTATTTTTCGACCAATTTTTGAATTTTGTTCAAGACTGGTTTTTAATTAACTTATGTTTCACAATATTTTACGAAAAATATCAAAATTTAGAATGAATCAACTACCGTATTCCTGAAGCAGTTTTAACATCAAGGAACGTTGCATTTCTTAATATCACGTTGATCCATCCAAGCGCATAACATATTGATAAATACTGCAGGATATTCGTGCGCTTTTAATAGGCGAGGTGCATGGTTCGTAAGGGCTACGAAGCTATTGATTCAATTAATAAAGTCTATGGAAGAATTTTGTTTCAACGAGCCAATATTAATACAGATAGCATAGCATGATATGGGATGTACCATACAAATGAGATAGATAATGTACGGATAAGATCATTACTTTTAGATGTGAAATTAACTAAAACTTTGATAAGATCAATGAATTTTTTCTCCGTGTTCTTTAAAATAACGAGACCTAGGACAGATTCATTTATTACAAAAAGAATCATGGTGTAAGTATTGGATTAAACTTATTTTAGGGAAGCAAAGTTGTTATTAGCGTTCCGTACCTCAAACTGACAAAAACGAAACGCATATAAGATCATTCATGTGTGCATCCATTTGTCCGTCTGTCACAGCCGACAGACGGACAAATGTTTGATGTAAAAACTTGAGGTTTGAAATAAATTGCGTGGATGGTGAGAAACTTGAAACAGTTGACATGGGCCGTTTTTATTCGCGTCATCTATTAGAGGACTGAAAATAACAATATTTCTAATTTTTTAACAGTATTTTCGAAAACTACAGGATATACGTTTTTAACTCTTGTATAGACTCTTTATGAACTATTATCTAATTGCGAGATGTCTTCATAAACTTGACTCATTTTGCCTTAGTCACTTTCAAATTTTTTCCGGGATGTCATAAATTTTTAAGATAAGAAAACTATAAAGAATCACTTCTTTTTTATTTAAAATAATTTAACTCTTAATATATTTTGTATTAAAAAACATTATATATTTAGTGCAAAAAGATTTTGCTTTGAAGCGGCTAATGAAATATGTTCAAGCCGTGACATTTGGGTTATCTTTAAATTTTACAGAACTCTGATACATGTATATTTTCCCTAAAAATTAATATTAATTATATACGATTAAACTCCTTGATTACTCTCCAGTAAAGATGCCGAACCTTGTTAAATGAGAGAATTGAAGAAAATGGCTGAAGTAGGAGAAAATGAATTTGTGTCAGCTTTCACACATTCAACTCTTCTATTTTCTTCACTTATATTTTATCTGTAACAGGTCGAATCATGAAACACCAAAGCAATGATGGGACGCATTTCGTACATATGCATCGTGATGTTAAGTCCATACTCAGAATATAGCTACGGTAAAGACGCAAGAGTAAGTTACACTCAGCATAGAAAGTAACTCAAGGCTACATACTTGGATGATACTGCTAATGCTAAGTAGAATCCAGAATTATGAATAACTGTTTATGTGCAGCAAAAACACATAGTAAAAAAGATAGGTTTCTAAAAGATAAGTTTTGGTCTTTTTGCCGTTGATTCAAAAAGTTACCCACGAAAACTGTCTTTTACATTCTTCCGTGTTGGAAGATACAGCAAAATATTGATCAAATTAATATAACAAGTATAAATGGTTTCCAGAATCATGAATTTATTCAAGTAAAAATTGTATCCCTTTATTGTTCAGAGTTTATTTATTTAACTACTTGCAGTTATTTAATGTTTCGACTTCTTTTTTCTTTTTTCCTTCTTTTAATATGAAGGTCCATAGTATAAAAATAAAACAACATTGCAATTTTCGGGAGATGAAGCAAAACAACCTAAGTAATTTACCATAGGAATTCAGTATATTAATTCGCATATTTTTCAGACTACCAAAAATATTTATATAGCAATTTAGAATAAGTCAAATATCATAAGAAGTATCAATCAACATTTGTAACGGTTCAAAATAAATGTATATGTATATATATATATATGTATATATATATATATATATATATATATATATATATATATATATATATATATATATATATATATATATATATATTTCTTTTTTTTTCTTTCTTTTTTTTAATTTAATTTTAAAAAAATTCCAGAAATATTATTAAAAATCTTCAGAAAAAATATATTCTCACCGCATTAAAATTACGTTGATAAAAATTGCTTTACTATAAGTTTGCAATGACACAAGTTCTCGTAATTCTTTGTAAAAAATCACGATATTTAGACGCCTGGAACGACATATTAACATTTGTAATAAAATATTATTTAGTATTTAATAAAAATTCTATGCACCCTTACATATTTTTACTACATACCTCATGTAAGAAACTATGCACCTATTATATTTTCATATGTAACTACGTATGAATAGAACCCTCATAATACGAGAGAAATTCATATTTTATAAGTTTTATATTGCAAGAATAACACATATTATTGATCAGATATCTTATTATCAACAAAAGTTAATGGTTAAAAGTTCAGCAGAAGTGTATTCTGTTCCCACAGCTTTTTCTCCTGCCCATCGTTAGTTGCGTGAAAAGATACGATGACTGTGAAAATAGTATACAAATATAAAATACCGTAGTCTTATGTATATGAAAATGTTATTGGTTTATTAACAATGAATTATCGGCTGAAAGATACGGCTTAGGAACCCAAAGGAAGGAAAGAATAGGCTAGTAATATTCCGACTTTTCGGGAGTTTATAACTACGCATACAAAAACACAGTCCTATTCGACGATTCATGCGAGTATCACAAAAGGTGCTTAAAAATTAAAACCTGTGAAAAAAATTAAAACTTGTAAATTATACCATAATTTTAATTTCAAATACCTATCCACTGTTACCTCATTTGTTGGAAATATATTTTGATCCCATTTCACATGTATCTTTAAAAACTTTTTTAATTCTAGACTACCACATATCAAAAAAAAAGAAAAAAGTGGTAAATAGTACATTTACGTACAAAAATTCATGTAAATAAGTCTAAAATTGTTACCACTGTAAGGCTGCGATAGATAATATTACAACAGCCATGATAAAATTACTAGTGTCCCTTGTTTAACTAGAGAACCATAAACAAGTATTTACCTATTTAACAGTCGTATTCAAAAGTCTTGAATTCATCAAAATTTTATTGTTTCTTCCTAAACACATTTCATTTTTTATTAATACATCAGCAGGCTTACGTATTCAGTATATACGGTATTATAACGGTACATATACACTAAACATCAATAACATTTTTAAAATTCTGTACAAAAAATATCAGAATATTAATGACGTTATCAAAAATCCATTTTCAAACCAATATTATTTCACTATCATTATCAACAATCTGCCCGCCTTAGTTCACAATATTCCCAACGGATATTTGATATTGCTCGGTATTGGCTGTCTCCTCGTTTGACATTTTTGAAAGTTTTCTTCGCTACATTTCCCGAAGGTGCTCCTGTCTCAATATTCTCTCTATAATCCCTTCGAAATTTTATCCGAAACCGACGGAATACCGTTTTTTATAAAATTAAATGTTCTGCATTGATCCCAGGTCGTAGAAATTTTGATGAGGGTGTAAGTTCGGATCAGTTGTTTTTCTGTAACCATGAAATGTCCGTCATGATTAGTACTTTGTGCGTTGGAGTAAGTGGTAACGAGATGTTTTTGTGTTCACTACCGGATAGCCACCTATTCTTGTGGAGTATTTGGAAAAAGTTTAAAACACGGTAAAGCAGCACGTAAAGCAAATTTATGTAATTATGGAATCATTATCTTGCAGTTTGTGAGAAGTATAACGATAAAATAATACCCATTTTAGTATATATTTTAGTTTAATTTTTGTGTTCACTTCACTGGATTATTTTGATAAAATGTGTCCAATTATAGCAGTATTCAGAACCACGAAGATATATCATTCAGATAAAATTAATTGTTTTCATAAATAATTTTAATTATTATTATAAAATTTCTTTTCTCACTCCTTCCCATTTCTCAACGCAATAGGGTTATGTCACACTAGCCGTATCGCGCGGTTTCACTCCCGTGAAATTCGGAACAAGAAAATCATTATAATTGTTTTCTCTTTCTCTTGGAAGTAAACTACTACCATGCCAAATTTCATCAAATTCCGTCTAGTCTATTTCAGGTGATTGACGAACAAATTAACACGCAGATGGACAAAAATTCTTAAAACAAGTTTTCTGACTTCTTAATGGCGAATACTTTAAATTAATTGTTAAACTTTAAACATATCGTTATTAATAAAATATTAATATCATTGAGTTAAGTTTTAAATTTCAAATAATATGCACTTTACATGGCTTAATGGTTAATATAATTTAGGAATGTAAATTACATCTCATAAATATAGGTAAGAAAAACGTCTCATACAAATAGATTATTATCAGGATGACGAATTTTCTTTCGTGCTTCTAATAAAATATAAGTGGAAAAATATGTTTTGAAAATTAATTACATTTAACTACACTGCGGTAAACAGACTATATACCTCGCCATTTATTGTTCTAAATTGATAAGATAACCATAACTATGCAAAGATCTTCCAGCGATTGTCGACGTCACCCGAAGTGGCCAGGTTGGGATGAGACTGTCGCTTCGCTAGCCTCGGCAGTATGGCGATGCAAAATTCAATTTTCCTGATGTGGTACATGATCCATTGTGGTACTTTATGACCATAAGCATACTAGAAGGAAAATACTGCGCCAAAAAAACTCCACTTCGTAATTTATTTATTTATTTTTAATAACCATAACTATTCAAGTATCTTCCACCGATCCTCAACGTCACTCAAAGCGGGAAGAAGCCAGGCCAGGATGATACTTTCGTTTCGCTAGCTTCAATGTTATCATAATAAATAGGATAAGCATGCTAGTACTTCATATTATCATATAAAAATATCGATTTACAAAGGGGATGGGTTCAGAAATCAAGTTAGGGTCTTTATAATCCATTTATACTACTTTATTCAAATATGCATTTTACACTGGTTTGACATTTTTTAGTATCATTTATACGTCTCTATATCTTTACTAGAGTAGATATTGTTTTATTACAATTTTAGTAAAATAGTAAATTATTTGTCTTAAACTGGTAGCTATCACATTTTGGCATTTTAAAGAAAAAGTTATTGTAAAATTATTAAAGGCCCAGGTACATTTTAAAGTTTTTTTGTGTTTTTCAATATTTTTCAAACATTTGCAAAAATATGGCTTATCCGATCGTTAATAAATATGTTGTGCGAACCTAGACATCGATGTAATTTTACGAAAGTTGGTGCAAAAAAAATGGAATGCAAAAAACTTTTGGCGGAAACTACCGTCTATATAAAAACGCCCATATAAGGGCCAACTATTTAATTTTTATTTCAGTTTTAATTTAAAACTGAAATAAAAATTAAATAGTTGGCCCATAAAATAAAAGTTAAATTAATTTTATGTCGAAGTAAAATTTGCTTTTATTTCAGACTCTTAATAAACTAATTTGCAACCCCATCTTCCTTTGTGATACTAATTTCTCATCCCTTTTTTTTTATAACAGTATGATTTTTTATTTAATATTCCAATTTATGACAACTAAGTGGTAAAAACAAAACTTATATTTTTTTCCTATCCATCTCTTCATCTCCATGTGACAGCATGAGAGCCATTTCAGTTTAAAACCAGTTGTGATTAAACTTTTACAGAAAAATTTTAATGAATTAATATATTGAAATAAAAAAACAGGTACACTTACTTGAGCCTAATTTTTTTTACACGATACACGTTGAGTGGCATATCACTGAATAGAAATTTTGAAAAGCAGTGGAAAATTATAGTAATATCTTTATATGGCCTCTTCTTCTAATATCATGTTACTTTCCAAAATCTTTTTTATAGTGTTTACTTTCTTCTAATAATTTTATTACAAATCTTAAAAAATCACGACAAAAGCTTGTAGTGCATTGCATAAATAAGTTAAAAAGACATAGACAATAATTTGAAAGATACTCTAGGTAATGTGCACAGTGAAAAATTATATAAATATGTTTAATAGTTTAATGAAAATACTACTTTCTCTTAAACGTTTAAACTTTTATATGTAACTTTCATAAACATAGAACCCACAAGAGTGGGAGTTCCACTCGTATTTCACAGGTATATTTTCTAATTGAAAATTGTTTCTATTTTGTTTATATTTATTTTTAATCCATCTCAGTCCTTTGTCAGTAAATATAAATGAACAAATGAATACATAAAAACATTAGCTACTCAAAGTAAAGAAATAATCAATTGTTTCAATTATCTATTCGATGTATAAAACAGTGCGGATAGTGCAGTTGAATGAAAAAGATATTTACAGTCCGTCCTTCAATAGGAGCAACATCGTCAGTTATTTTTTTCATGGTGACCTTGACATTGAATTATATTCGAGTGTATTACTCCCATTGCGGTTATCCTAGTCTTTTATTTAACCAATTCGCTCTATGACAAAGCTTAATACGGAAACAGATGTTTATAATAGAAGTTTTATTTGCAGAAAACAGATGCTTATACTAATATACTTCCAGTATGTGACATTTTCTGTAACACATATATTTTCACAAATAAAGTGATTGCTACAAGATGAAACAGAATAGTCGTAGAGCGTACACATCATCTATGAACGCACGGTTATGGAGTTACATTCGGGTCCAAATTAGAGACATGAAAAATTAATTCAGTTAGTATTTATTTCCTAATTTCAAAAATAATATAAAATACACGAGTATGTCGTAATATTAACTGATATTAATTTGCTTCATTAAATAATGGCTCGCTTAGCCTAAAGGATTATTTGATATTGATGTAATTTCTTTCTTATAATCATTCGTCGTTTAGCAGTGAAATAATTGACTAAAAAAAATATCATACCTGTTTCAAGATGCGTCCATCCAATCGTCTGTCACGTGTTCATAATTTCGGCAGTACTAAATTTTGCACATTTCAAAATTAAATTGGAATTAAATTTACCATTTTTTTTTTAAATATTGAGCTCCTGAACGATGTGCGTTGTGTCCTCGGTCGCCCTTTTATTTATTTTGGATTTTAAACATCTGAAAAAATGCTTAGTATTATTTAGTTATTTCATTAGAACTTTCAAATAGAATTATTTCAATTAATTATAATAAATATTTCCGAGAGATATACAAAGCTTAGTATCCTACTTCATGCTTGTTTAAATATGTATAATGGCGGTTTTATTTTTCATATTATTAGTATTATCACTCGAAATAGTTGTAGTAAATTATTTTGCAGTGTATATCATAGTTAGCTTTAAACGAGACAAGCCGTGGACATATTTCGACATAGTTTCTTCATCGAATAAGCCAATTTCTTCACTTTCATCTAGCCCGTTTCTGCTCCTTCAGCTTTTTGCAGTAAGCTGCATCTCCAGGTTGTTCCGAGTCTGCCTCTGCAGTGGAATCCTTGGGTGTTATATTTCAGAAACTCTTTACCGTAGTTCTTATTCTCCATAAAATCTATCCTACCCATTCTTCAGGACTCCTGTTACGGTGTTCTACCCATATACATATATCACAATCGTTTGTCGGAAACCAATGTCACATTCTACGAAGGCAGCGGTTGATGCGAATTAATTACTTTCCAAGCCTTGCAGATGTAATAATAAAAGGCCGTTGCTTTAGAAGATTCTTAGTTTCACCCCACTCGATATGTCTCTAGAAGTCCAGATAGAGTGTAGCTGTGTGCGCCATGAGCGTAGCTATCAGACGACTTGCTCACAGAGATAGAGATGTTTTTAGCCAATATCGTTAGAAATGGATGTGAAACTATATATTTCAAATATATTTTAAATAATAGTAATCGATATGACGTGTATCAAATTCTACGTGGACTCTTATCAATGGTATCAGGAGAAATTAATTGAGAAATCAGCTGTTATTATAAGTTGATGTTAGTATCTTAAGAATTCAGTATCTAAAGAATCATTGAAATGTTAGCTAAACCTTACGTAAAGTTAAGCCGTAATTTGCTTAAGTTTATCGAAAAATGTAATTAAAATTATGATATTGATATGACATTCGAAGGAAGCATATGATACAGATATATGTAAATTTTTTTCAGTATATGTGTAAAATGTTTTATCTAGAAAAGAAGACAGTTTCTGCTAAATCCCCCTCTCATTTCTATAAGCGAGGCTTCATTTTTCAGGTATCGAGATTGTTTTAATACTAAACGTAACATGAAGTATTGAATACTATCGCCTATGCGATTAGATTATTCTGCGATATCCCTTTAACATCTACTTGTATTATAGAAACATTTGAATTGCTATCCTTTACATATAACCTTCGTTCTCTATGTGTGATTTTCGAAGGAAATATAGTGATAATATACTAATAAATAACAAAACAATTTCTAATAAAATGGAAATCTCTTTGGAAGCTGTATTTTGCTTAACCAAAGTGAAAGTTAGGAATTTTTCTCAATGTTTATCTAGTAAGGTCATTCGGTGAAGTTTATGTTAATTGAACAATTTTATTTATTTTATGTAAATTAAGAAATGTCGAGTTTAATTAACGTTATGTACTACCGAACTAAACAAATATTTTACTCCTTAATTTGTCTGAGCTTAATCAGATGAGAACACTACATCTAACTAAGCTCTGAAGTTTAGTTCTAAATTTTTAAATGGCGCGACCATTGAGAAAAGTTTTTCAAAATTACTCAGTGTACTAATATATTAATTAGACTGTATTCTTGCATATAAATGGCCGTGAATTTCCCGTAATTATATTTTAACATCAAAATATTTGTATTTACGTTTGGTTTCATTGTTTTTTCGGTTGCACGTCATTTTCATGAAAAATACAAATTTTGAAATAAATAAAAGAAACTATGAGGTTCACTAATATAAAAATATTTCTAAAAAAATAGACAAAAGTTTAAAATAAAATTGCATCAAAAAAAGGAAAAGATATTTTCTTATTTATGAAATAATGTAAATCATATATTTATTTAATTACAGTGTTAAAATTATGTAAACAATAATTATGTTTTTATCCCTAAACAAACTTAATATATGCTAGCAGATTAATTGATTATTTTTAGTCTCTTCTTATATTTTTATTCGAAAGTACTAACAATTAAGGTCTCTAAGAAGATAATTTATAAACTCAAATCGTTGAATATTCTGCATCAGTTACAATATCCTGTTTTACAAAAAATAAGTCTTCACAAATAAGTATAGCAATTGATTAGAGTAAGCTTAAGATAGGCAGGTACATTTTAAATTACTGCCTTCAGCAAAAGTCTTGTATTGGAGTAATCGTTAAATAAAATATATTAATACTTTTCTTAAATATGGTTTTTGAGTGTTCATTTACCACAGGGCTTAAATCTTGCATAATAACGATGCATGGACAAGGAAATTTGGTGGTAACTTAAACTTTTCAAGTGTAAGAAAACTCCGATTGGTGATTAGTTACACATTTTAACTGTAGTAAATTTTCATCTCCTGGTTCATCAGTGCATTCCAAAACTACTACACATAAATCGGTCAATTATTATCGACGATATTATTCAAAAGGATTTATATATGTATATATAAATATATATATATATATATATATATATATATATATATATATATATATATATATATATAATCACTTTGCCATAAAATTTTAATCTTAATTGTGAATTTAGGATTGATAATGTCGGCATTGATAGTTTTTTCTTTACAACATATCTCGGATCATATTAAGCACTTCAGAATATTTTTAAGTATGTACAATTTTATATTTTTCATTTTCGCAAGTGTGGAAAAAAAACAAAGAACTATTTAACAAGACCAAGAATCATATAACTATTACAATAAGGATGTATGAGATGTGTCATACAACATCACGCTCAATAATGAAGGAGAAATCTTGCAGTAACATGAAAATTCTATTTCTACTCAGTTCTATTTCTACTCAGAAAATTATATTTTAAGAAATATATTACTTAGTTTCTATACCTATCCATCGTTAAACACCGACCTGTATAAGAGCTTTCGAAATACCATAAAGATGCGTTTATACTTACGAAGTGCAAGTCATATTTCTTGATAACTTGACTAGATGTAACTCGTCCAGTTATTAATTATTACCATTTCTAACAAACGCGTTTACAGATAAATGAATTTGTTAACGCAATGCTCAATCCGTAGGGCCGGAAAAGCATTCTTATTTTATGATCTACCCATCAGCATAGCTATCATCAGAACCCAGCCATATACGTACCATAAACGTGCGTAAGCATTTTGTAGCTCAGTAAGCTAACCTGAGAAATGTACCGTAAAGTGTCGATCATTTTCTACTCATAATCAGATTCAAATTCCATACGATATGAATTGCAGAATTATTTACATACGTATTTTTTATAATACAGAGAGCAACTTAGCAATATTGCTCGGGGAAAATGCATCGCCTTCGTTTTCTGACATGAGCATACTACGTGTGCAGTATCTTCTTAATAACAAATCTTAATAACAATTTGCAGCCAGGCATTTTGTGCTACTATTTTAGTGTAAAGTAATTGCAGTGCGCGTGCAATAATCATACGGTGTGAACATGTATGTATAATAACGACCATAAAGTATGAACAATAATCATTAAGTGTGAACATATATGCATAATTTCATGTATGCATGCACGCGCATACATGCGGGTAAAAATGTATTTATATTATTAACAGCGATGTTAAACATCGTTCTAGATACAATGCATTTTTATTTCATAAATACCATCTCATAGGGGATGAAAAAGCGAATGGAAAATGAGCACCTACGAAAAGTAAGCGCTCTTTTTGCATAGATCTAATTAAATCATCAGACTTTAAATTAATTTTACTTAACGAGTAAAGACAAATAAAACTACGTGATGTAGTATTATTTCTGCTTTCTTTAAGTTCTTTACCACGACCTAGGTTTTGTTGTATTACAACATCTTCAGGTGAGCCATTATCAAAGATTCAAGAAAAAGAAAGCAATATTTGCTAATAGCCCACCTGAAGACGTTGTAATACAACGAAACCTAGGTCGTGGTAAAGAAATTAAAGAAAGTAGAAATAATACTACATCACGTAGTCTCATTTAATTATCAATGACGAATTTCTACAAAATTAACGCCAAATATATTCAATAATTAACGAGTAAAATTAAATTCGTTTAAGTCATTTATAATAAATATTAAAAAATAACCATAACTCATACCATAGAAAACGTAATGTGGTCTAATCACACTTTCTGCATCAATTTATTGGAAAAATATGAAACAAGAAATAACCATTTTATGTATTTCATATGTCGAAATAACGTACAAAATATGGAACGGAGCTGTATAGTACTTTAATACATTAATTTTGAATCAATTAAATACAAACAAATAACGAATAATAAGTAATTTGTGACTCACTTCTCGACAGATTTGTTAAGGAATGAAATACAAAGTCTGAAGTTGTCGTATTTATTAATCATTATTTGAGAAAAAAGTCATTGTCTATATCAAAAAGTAAACTTTAATACATTATATTTATATTTACGGATTTTATTTTATATTTACGGATACTGACACTCAAAACTATGTACATTAATATGGATATCTGAACATATAATTTTCTTTTTTTATCAAATCTGATAAAGGTACATGCGAAATTAAAAGTTTAAACGTTTTTATTAATGCTGTTAATAATCTGATAAATAAGCAAGAATATATTTTAATTAAATTATCCCCCATATTGATATTTTATTTTTACTTTAGAATTCGGTGTTGGCGCTGATAATACCTCTTTAGGTTAAATTTTACCATTCTTTATTGAATTGTTAAGGAACTCTGAGATGAGGATGTTGTGTTTATTCCATAAGTGTTAAATTTGTCTTTGTTATATACAGAGCGTGATTGAGAATAGTTTTTTCGAATCGATTTTAAATGATTGCGTATTTTATAGAATTTGTGTGAAATATTAAAATCGAAATATTAAATGAATTTTTTGTCGTTACCTTTTATTATTTTTGTTCAAATTTCTGTTTGGATATATAAGAATTGGTACACACATTATTTTGTGGTTCCTTAGTTTTTAAATAAGGAGGCGAAATGATACAAGAAAGTATGTTAAAAAATTATATTTCCAAGAAACATAAATTTCGATCTTTTGTATGAAAACCTCAATCCAAATGAATGAATGAATTCACAATTCGGCATATATGTGTCGTGCACCATACCTTGGCGAAGGGTTTGCAGGGAAATGAGTTTAAATTCTGAAAACTCAATGGAAAGACTAATGCTAACATCCTGTACAGCAGAGAAAAGCTGATAGTATTCGCTTCCTATACGCTATGCCGACAAACGAACCGCAAAGAAAGCTTTCTATTTGAAAGCTTTCGCGACAGTTGTGTAAATAAGTGTATATTGTGACGAACAATTTTTTTTAATATTTAGAACTTTATTTTTTCTTATTTACAGACTATCACGTCTCATATTGATTAGGATCTAACGTGACATAAAAATAATAGCAGAGAAACCAGCGAATGTTCATTTTTTATTTCTTATCTTAAATTCTACAATGCCTCGTAATTTTTTTCAAAAACATTTCAGCACTTTCCAACTTGCATTTATTGCAGATCGAAATAAAAATGTTAACCACTGCGTTGGACTGATGTTTATATTAAATCTGCTTAATGTGGCCGTAATTATTGTTATTTTTAAAGTAATTAGACACTTTATATCATCTACCTTCAAAAATCGTATTGCTTCTTGACTTTGAGTATTCACATTAATAAATATTGCTTCTTGACTTTGAGTATTCACATTAATAAATATTACCCACTTATTATTGTTCGTATGTTTGCATGAGCTTTCTATAAATAGAAAGCTCATACAAAAGTGTGCACCTTAACTATTATGTTTAACCAAGCAATTGTTTTGCCTTTTACATTACTGCTTCAAAATTACAATAACTATAATTTTAATTTATAACCAAGAAATTGAGAGTCGTAAATATAAAATATTGGGTTGGCTAAAAAGTAAGGAGCGTTTTTTTAGAAAATTAACTAGAAAATATGGGGACATTTTATAACTTTCATAATTAAATATATATAATATATAAGCATAAAATATGTATGACATTAAGACGCATGTGAAACACTGTCTACAAGTAGCAATCTAGTCACTCTGATGCCAAAGCTACACGTAATATATGCCAACGCGTAGCTCCTGAAACGATATCTGAAGCTACTGTAAAATGATTGTTCCAGCGGTTTCGCAGCGACGATTATTCCCTTAGTGAACAATCATGCTCTAGTGGACCAGTTGAAGTGGACAGCGATAAGTTAAAATTGTTAACTGAAGACGATAGCCGATTAACGACACGTTAGCTAACAGCTGAGCTCAGGTTCTGCCACAGAACTATAGAGAATCATTTACACCGCTTGAGGAAAAGCTTGAAGTATAATGCTTAGTTATAAAGTTTTTTTTCATTCCAAAGCACCTGAATTTTACGCAGATGCTATCCACTCTCTGCCAATGCGCTGGAGATATATAATACAAAATGATGGTGATTATTATATCGACGGTTAAGTAATTTTAAATTGGAAATATAATAAAAAAATATAATGTTAATGACCGCTCGTTTTTTATTAGCCAACCCAATAACATTTTTTCGATTTATATCTACACATATATGAACAGTTTTAAAATATAAATTCAATTCTTTAAAAAAATGTATTTATATGATTAATTATTCTAGCTTTTAATTACACGTATTTTATCTAAATACTTATTTAATTAAAAAGTCTACCAGATTATCAATTTATCCTACATCCATTTAATCATGATAGATATATCATGGTTAAATGGACGTATGATAAATTTATGTTAATAGGGTTTTTCAATTATAACTTAGGTAATTCTAGAAATATAATGTGATAAAAGTCGAATGTATCATCTGTATTATCTACCTTCACAGTAGATCTACTACTACTAAGAATTTATGGAACAAATAATAATGCATGTTCAGATCATTCGGATGATGTATATTGTAAGCATCAATAATTAATTGAAAATACTTTAATCTTACTAAATTACACATTACTGGACTAATGCCTGGTTTTTACAGCTTTGCTTTGCTTTGCTAATTTGTCAATCAATTTAATTGCCCTAAACCACTTCGATAATAGTAACAAGTAGTTTAACTTTGCCTGACATATGACGTAAAATATTAACTCATTTTCAAAAATGCAGTAAGAAAAAAAATTAATATTTTATAGCTATTTTCTAAGCGATTCTCGCAAATATCTTAATTTCATAATTCTTTGCAAATATTTAAATTCATCAGACTTGTAAGTTCACGTTACTCCTTAATCACAAGATTCTTAAACGAATCATAAATTTTGATAACAGATAATTTCTATATATTTCTCCTAAAATCACTTCGTAGTCCGACGCGAAAAGTTTCAGGCTGACTGACTGGCTATTTACTGGATGTAAGTTTATCTTTCGTCGTAACACGTCCTTCGCAAATATTGTTATTATTTACGAACACAATTAAGGACCGTCTCAGTCAAGTGTGTTTATTTGTGATATACGTAATAAGTAAAGAAATGTATAGCCATAGTAATATATAGCTACAGGATTTGAAGAGAAATTTGATGTGTAAATATAAATTGGTAATTTTGGGAAGTACCCAATAGGATTATTTAAATTTCAATGCCTAAAAATATTAAAATGAACATCTAAAGATGGCAAGGGATAAAGAATTAATAAGGTTTTTTTTTAAATTCAGCATTAAAATCGTCTATAAAATACCCAAATATATCGTGAAATTCTTAAGTTGAGTAATTAAAACCTACATACAAGAGGAGAATTGTAGATGGATGTTATATACTTTGTTATTTCAAATATGCGTATGGGTTTAAAGCGTTTTAAACTCGTAGTCTACGCGTATTATATTTCTTGCCGTCAAATTTAATATCGCTATTTTCAAACATACCGCAAAGTTTCAAATACTTAACATTGCGCATTCTTTGTACATACATGTTGGTGCAAATATTTACAGAAATTATTTATATATTTATATATTTATATATGTTATACAAACTTCTCAACTTATTTACCAACAATTACAAAAATACCATTGTAATTAGCCAATATATTTTAATTTTAACACACGAAATTAATCGTGAGTAATTATTTGTATAATTACTGACGGGCAGTCCAGCATTTAATACCTTGGGTTAGTGAAGAGTCATTTGCCTAGACAATAATTTGGATATAAATGAAGGTCCTGCAAGGAAAAAAAGATTTTTACAATTTGATTTATATCACATAATGTAAATACGGCACACGTCGTAGCGTTTTCTTCTTCATATGGTCTCAAAACACAAGAATCAGATTCCATTTTGCAGTAATCTCAAGACATACTTTGGAATAGATCACATCAGAAAATTTAATTTTATTTCAATTTATTTGAGGCATCCGCAACGTGAACATAAAGAACATCGGTTGAAAATGAATTGATCTCACTTCATTGCAAGGGCATACCCACAACCTATTCGACCTCGTCGAAGTAAACGCATGACACTGACTCACTCTGGACGATGTTACACTCCACAAAATGACGACTTCTTTAATAACTTAAAAAACTTAAATAACAACTGATATACAGTATATTTTTTTTTTCATTAAATTTTAGATTATATTTGAAAACTAATACACAGGGAATGCTAATAATTAATACTCCATTATAAGAACGTCCATTGGCAATTTAAAATTGTTTATCAAAACACTTACCTAAAAATAACCAATCTTCGTTAACAAAATTGAAAAACGATCCACATAGACTATTATTATTAAATTGAAATGAAATCAGCTTCAAGAGTTAAATACGAAGTCAGCAGTATTAAAATTGGTGAAAATTAACATAGTTTAAAATAGGCAATTTAATTTTGCGAACACTACTTAAAGCATAAACTTCAGTTTATAAATTGAACGAGTACAAATAAACGAAAACCAGACCAACTACAATTCTTTTACCTAATTAAATAAGCATACATACTTGCGGCCTAAAATATGTTTTAATGGTGGAAATTCAGCTTAACTTGATGTTATGATTTTTACTAACGCGTTTAGAATAAGGAATAATAACGTAACAGATCTTAACACTAACGTAAATTTATATAAATTAACGTAAGTTTAAAAATATTTGCAATATTAGTTCTATATGTGTAATATTTACTTACAACAAATATTCATTTCAGTCTCGTAAAAGTGTTACACATTTATAAAAAAATTTGTCAGAAATTAGTTTATCAAAATTTATTTAAGAAAAAGTTTAATTTATATAATGATCGATTTTTATTCGTATTTACGGTAAATAACAATAAAATAAACTTATGGTATTTAAATAAAATAAGTAGATTTTAACAGTTGTATCTTCAAACAGAGCTTTATACAAGCTTTTATAATGAAATTTGATGAAACAATTCGTTAAAATTCTGCGATATACCTTTATGGGGATTGAGGTATGAATACGATGCAGAGTACTGATAGCAACCATGGAAGTAGATCTATGAAAAAAGATCCAAAAGATGAAGTATGAGCTATAGAAATAAGGATTCATATAGTATCTGATTGTGAAAAGTATTTTTATATTTTTTGTAATCACATTTTAATAAATAATTTATAAATATCTCGGTTTTATTAAATCATATAGACATTTTTATATGTATTTGATACGTTCATGAAATATGTAGTCTATCCGCTATAGAGACATTGTAAACGAAATAATTTCAGTAGTCATAAAAATGGCATTTTTTTTTAGAAAATCTGCTGTTTTCATGAACACTTTTTTCATGATTTTTTTTCTTTACTTTAAGTTACATTTCCTAAACTTCTTTAATTTAGAAAGAAGTTTATGAAAATGTTAGAAACCAGGCTCCGAAACATTATTTAATTACTTAAATAATAAAAAGTAAAATTATTTTATTTTTATCTTTAAAATTTTGGTACTAAAATAGATGATAGTACCTCTGTTCTGTATTCACAATAATATTTAGAAAATGTATATTTAATGTAGTTGCGAAAAAGATGCAATTTATTAATGTTTATAAAACAAAAAGGTTACTTTTTTACCAAACTACAAATTTATTTCTGACTTTAAATAAATACGTTTGACGGTTTTATGGTTTTAGAGTACACAGAAAATTTTATTTACCGAAAGAGAGAAAGTTAGAGCATAATATAAAAGTGGTCAAAACCAAAATATAAAGACGTAATGAAATTTTCCGTAGTTATACATACTTATAATGCCTACAAAGTTACGAAATAAAATCACTTATATAAATATTTATGGTACCTCCCCTAAATTAAAATTGGGGTGATTTTTATGTACCCTACTGTGTAGAGCATCATGGAATAAGATTACTCAAAAATATTGGGGATACGTCATTAACACGTTTCGATACAGGGATCCGTTTAAGAAATATTAAACTTGCGAACAATAATTTGACTCGTATGACTAATTACTTTTAACAACATGAGAACGTTAAAATAAATATCGTATCAAATATCTCTCAGAATACTGTCTTATATAAATATTCTTAATATGATATTCTAAAAACACTTGAACTCAATCTACGTGTCCCTATCCACTAAACCACCAGCTAAACCGCTATTTTTACCAATCTGAAAAGTTGAATATATTTAGTGTTAATTTTGTAGAAATTTATTTTAATTAATTTAATTTCGCAAAATTTATTTTCGCAACTTATGAATATTTATATATATATATATATATATATATATATAGACATATTTATGTATATATATATATATATATATATATATATATACGTACGTATGTATGTATATTGAAATGAAAAGGAAGTTCATCACAGCTAAGTGGGCTAGTTGACATCCAATTTGACATCTAGTTAAATGTAAAAATAAAAAGTTCATAGAGACTCCATACACGTGACTTAAATCAACTGAAAAGATAACTTTGTACTTTAAAATGTATATTAAAACGTCTGTGAAGGATATAGAAAGCAATATATTTACATGCTGAAATACAATATTCTTTAAATATGCACCATGTTTTTATGCTTACGAAAGATATAGTTTACAATAGGTTTTCGTTGTAAAATATTAATATTTGTGATATTGTGTGAAAGAAATATTATATATCCTTAATGTGCGAGTTTTACTCGTATCTGAGAGGAATTTCTTTTTGTAAAAACTGAATATGTAAATTGATTTTTTGATAATAATTGTTACGCACAAGCGCAGCTAAAATGTTTTCCCACACATCGTACGTACATTACGTACAATACCCGCTTTTGATTCACAATAGTCTTAACGTAGGCATTTCACATCAAAATTGCTACTGGCACGGCGAGGATATTCCGACTTACGAGTGTTTTACAGTTTGATTTACGACTTCAAAATTACGGTTGCGATGTTTCAAATTACGTATACGGACTTTTATGTTTCAGGTTCTTTCAGAATTTATCGTTTTCACTTGTTTTTTGCGGGTTACATTTTGTTTTACATTAAACTTTTGTTTTTGCTCTTTTAGTTGTTTATCTTTTATTTTTCATAATTTTTTATTAACATTGGTAGTACTTTACGGTACGTTTCTCATAAAATAAAAAAATAATAAATCTTAATTAAGTTAAGCTTTCGTATACGATTATCAAATAATTCTTCAAAAAACTTTACCAACTGAGTAAATAAAGTTTCAAACAATTATCCATAATACATTATGTAACAGTAATTTATAATTATAATAGAACCTTTATTTAAATAGAATCATACTTTATTCATATGTCTTATTTCAAATACATTTTTGACATAAATTTCCTAACCTTCAAATTATTTAAATTAATTCTTTCATCACGTACTCAATGATACAACACAACAATTTGTAATCACTATTTAACACCATTTACTCAAATGAGATCATATTTCATTCTTACCTCATATTTTCAATCCCAATTAAAATTGAATTTTCAAATTTAATTGTCATTCACAATATCTGATCTCCATATGTTTGTTGTTATTTATTTATGACTTCAGAATTTTTGAACCAAACTTTACCGGTAAGTACTGGATAAAAAAATGTTTGCCATTGTTTTATGAGATATCCTTAAGCTCGATACAAATAAGTTAAAACTTTTTGGAGCAAAGTTTCTTATGGCATATTACACGCTTGACAAATGACAGATAGACCGAAAAAAGTGTAAGATTTCGACCGACAATTTTGCTATAATATAAGCGTTTGCGTTTTTACAAGTATATAGGTATAGGTATATTACAACAGTATAGACCGGTGGCGTTCGCATCAGCTGTATTGGTTTAAGCGTGTATGTTTAGCAATCCGTGCCCCCTATAATACTCATAACCTCTGTTCACTATTTTCAAACTCGTGTTATGGTTATCAATAAGAAATGTATAGTCAAAGTGATTCAGTAGAAATTTAGGATAGTGATGACGAAGTCGGGTAAGTACCAGCACTAAAATGACAATAACTGGATAATTTATTTTAAACTTAAATTTTGTTATCATCTTTTATTTGCATCGACAAAAGTTTCTATATATATTTACTGATACCAAGATTAAATATGCAGTACTGTTCACCTATTATGCAAGTTTTTTTCATATCTTACAATTAATAAAGTTTTATTATGCTGAAAAATGTTCATTCCTGCAGGTATTTTTAAATATTTTATTAAAAATACCTGCAGGACTTATTAGGACTTATTAATAACTAAGCTTATTAATAACTATTAGGACTTATTAATAACTAAGGCATCGACAACCGAAACACAAATTATAAGATTAAAAAAAAATAAATGCACAAAGATGTAAAGGATATCGTGATACCTCCATTTATTTCTTTTCATTTTTGATTGAAATACTCTCAGACGTTGTTAGCTTATTTTATTGTGCCTATTATTTAATACATAATATATAGCGAAAGGAACTTCGTTCCAACCGGATGTCTCACGACACCTCTCGTTCTTTTTTGTTAATATTTGTATGCTTATCACCATATATACGTATGTCTTCCTCATTCTTAATATATACTTTATTATGAGTGGAAATGTAATACGTATACCGTGGCATCGTGACACAAATCTTAGTTTGATCAGCCGGGTCACTAAAAAAAATGTCTTATATTAGCAACTAATAATTACGCCCTATCAGTTTATTAGCGTTAGTTCATGAACTAGTTTTTGTAATGTAGCACCGCTATCAGATTTATTCTGAAATACGTGTCAATAAGGTTCTTTAATTTTCTTTAATTTCAATGTACGAGATTACTATGGATCTATCAGAGTAGTAAAAAAAATACTTCTTTCAATATTTGGAAGCAATGCTTGTTTGCGTCGTTGCTGTTGTGCATATACCGCGTATAGCTTCGCTCGTATTTCAACCTAATTAGAAAAAAATGCATGCAGTCTAAGGTCTCTTCATAAAATATTCATATTTTCTTCCTTCATTACGCCACGAAACTCAGTTTGTACTGAACGGAATATCATATGCCGTGCAATTTAAAAACCCTAACAGAAATAATCGTGAAGTTCTTAATATCCTTTCAGCACTCGCTGGAAAAGTGGCGCGTTCATTAATTAGCTGCCTAATATTTTTTTAATCTGCATGAGCAATAATTCTATCATTTTCAACAATCAGAAAACTCGTACTAAAATTTTATTTGCTTTTCACTGTGAAATTCAGGATCAAAATATATTTTATATTAAAATAAATTAATACTATCAGTCGCTGAATCTGAGCTATCGAATATACTATCGGTCTCTTGTGAAAGTATGTTTTATTACCGTCGCTTGATTGATAAAAAGTTTACACTTTGGATTAAAATTCGTTAAAATGTGTCAGAGGAACGTATCTGAACATTCAGCCAATCTGGATCAAATAAAAATGAGACAATATAATGAACATATCACTCTGTCTGGATGAGATAGAAATGGGTGACTAATACCTATATTTGCTTTATTGAATAATTTGAGCAAAACCTAGTAGTTCGTCCTATAACATTGGTGACTTCAAATACATATTCTCAATAATAAGCCGCATTGGAATGTACTTCAGCATCCCATTTCTGGTATTTACAACGCTACTACATTTTATGAATACCTGTTCTCAAAATTTGTCGACAAATGGCTGAATAAATTGAACTCTAATGCTCACAATTTATCCACCATTTACGAATTCCAAGGAAATGATAAAAACAAAATTATTTTTATCCCAATTCCATAATAGCGATTTCCTCTAATTTTTCCTAAATCTCGTAATCTGCCCTTCTCTTTTATGTGTATTAATTATTTATTTTTAGATGACTGACGATGTGTTTCATGCTAATAATTATGCACGAAATTTAATCGGGTTTTCTTTAAAAATCCTAGTTACTTAATTACTATTGAGAATATTTTTAGTTTTATAACACTTTGGTTGGAAAAATTAGAGGATGAATACGTAATAATGTATGCCATTTTGAAGTGTAATATTTCTACAACGTGTCTTAAGATGAAGAATGGTGAATGGAAACTCAATTTCACTTTAAAAGGCTTATCGAATGAAACTTTGGTCAATGGCTACATATACGCTTACTAAATGAGGTGAGAAAATATTTAAATGGCACTCTGAAGCATTTATTTAAAACTGGAAAAGCTGAAATGAAAATCATGTAATTTTAAGGAAAGGAGGCGAGAAAGGAATGTTTCAATTAGGAAACCTGAAAAAAATTATTGAAGGACAAATTATTTTTTTTATATAATTGTACATAAATGATGGAAATAGGATATATCAACGAGAAAAAAATGTAAAATTAATATGAAGTGAAGATGAATATTGAAACTTTGAACGTAATGAAGAATACTTGTACCTAATAAAGAGAAAATGAAAATTTGGAAAACTAGGAAAGACATGAATAACTTAAATTTGGAAACATCTCAAAAATAATAGAGAAACAGTATTTTCCACGTATAAAAAATGAGTATGTTTTTATAAAAAGGTAGGACGTCCTTATCTTTCTTTGGCTTTCCAAAGTGGAATACGCCTTCTAGATTTATATTTATATAGAGTTTGCCTTAATTTTTAGGTCGAAACAATCTCTAGGGTTCTAAACCTCTCGAGAGAAACCGAAGCCTCATGAGTGATTTTACTCACGTATTCTGTCCGTCTACCACAGCCATTATTAAAAAAATCGTCAGACGTAGTTAAATTTGGCATAGTTATAAAGCATACCAATTCGCTTTTATTGTAATACCAAAAAATTTCATATCGGAATCTTAAACGAGGTAAATAAACTAATCAAATTTTCCCAATTACATTAAACTACGTGATGTAGTATGTTTTCTACTTTTTTTAAAACCTCAGGTGGACAATTAGTAAAGATTGGTCAATCTTTGCTAATTGCCCTCCTGACGATGTTGTCACACAACGAAACCAAGGTCGTGAAAAACCTAAAGAAAGTAGAAGTATTAATACATCATGTAGTTTCATTTAATTTTAAAATGATTATGAATTTCTGCAAAATTAACACCAAATATATTTAATAATCGAATTTTGTTTTTCATTAATTGCACCGTGTGTGATGCCAATTAGAAAATAGATATATTGACATAATCATTTCAAAATGATATTTTACATAAGGTAATTCTAGATACACCAGTAAATGATAAAGATATCCTGAAAATATTTTTTTTATTTCGTGTATTGTTTAAAACATCAATTGCAAGAGTAAAATAGAAGAATTAAAAAAAAAATTTTTAGTTTATTAATTTAAAGGGTTCCAGAGATATAGTTGAAAGTTCTTTAAAAATATACATTCTTCTCGCCTGTATCTCCGAAACTTCTTAAGTATAAAATGTAAGGTTACTGGAAATATACCTAAAAATTTACTGGAAAACTATATCGATGAAATTTTGAGATATTTACAATATTTTTAGGCCCGTGTGAGATATATTACGCAAAGTTTGAAAATAATATAAATATTTCTAATTAACTTAACCAAAATGCTATGTGTTTCAAATAATATGTATCCAAGCGTGAAACAAACCATTCAATTTGTAAATTTTATTTGTACTGGATAGGTTTTTTAAGAATGAAACCTGTCCTGTTTAAATAGCCACCTGCTTAATGGTATCCTTTCAACCTAATAATATTTAATCAAAATATCATTAACCTATGGTGAAACACGATTGGAATCTGAATGAAAAATACATATTATATTCGGATACACTTCACATAACAACGACCATTGACAGCATCGCACAAATATCTTCCCCCATTATTATATTACGCCATACGCTTTACGACAAAATACATCACGACCCACTCTCAAGAGTCTGTGTGGTCCTGGCGAAGCTTACAAATGTCCTTATCCACAAGATGCTTAAGGGGCGACCCAATAAAATGATGAACCGTATTTATTTTATGGAAGCTTTTTATGCGAAAGCTTTCGGTTATGGAAGCTTTCGTTTATGCGCATACCCGACGTTGATCAAGCTTTTTCGTCTTACTAATATTATAAAGATGTTTATTTTTGGCTATCCAATTTCAAATTAGCATATCATTTAAGGATGGATATTTTGATGTGAATAATACATTTATATAAAAATAACAATGTTATACTTTTGTAACTAAAAAGTTAAATAATATTTCGAAGTTTCGTCAAATGTATCTGTTTCAGCTTCCTTTAAAATTACTTATTTATTTCTATGAAATTATACAAGGATACGCTTTATGTAAAGATATCAATCGACATGTGACAAGTATTACATTTTTTTTCTGTTCATACACATGTAAAGTGATACCATTCAGTGGTAATTAATTTTAAAATTAAATTAAATTTAATTTAAATTTAATTTAGAAAATAGACTGATTTTACGATGCCGTAGTTAAACAATAAACCTTCAAAAATGATCGGGTCTTATCGCCCGCCTGTCTGGAAAAGCCTTACAGTGCTCAGTCTTTAAAAGCTATGTGTAGGAAATTTAGTAAAAAGATACTTCAAATGCGGAGCTTAATTGACTTGAAGTAAAGTAATAAAAAAATAATTAGTGTAGCTCGCCATACGTCTAAAGTGGAGAAATAAAATTTCTTTCCATCTATTAATGTATCAATAGTTATGATTTTAAAAACAAAATTCAGATTTTAATTACTATTTTCTTTTATTTTTAAACTCCTTATGCGAAATAAAACACTCTAAAATGACATTCCAAGTGTCATACCTTTAACGTATTTTTTTTTTAATTTGAAAAATATAAATTAGCAGCGCTAGTATTTCAGTTAACTTGCGTCCAACCACTTCTAGAAGTGTCAATAACTATAGGTATCAGGCCGGTTTCAATTATAATCCTCCTATACAAAATATAAGCTTTCAAGCGGTTTAAATAAACATAAACTAAGCTAAAAAATTACCTCAAAGTAAGGTTTGTTATAGTGAATATATTAATTTTAAATTATTTTGGCGGATATTAGGCGTGATGTGCTAATAAGTTTATTTGAGCGACGAACTTTGGCTGCACGTCGATCAGGTTTGCATATTTTTCAACTAAAAAAGTTTTTCATATTTCTAGAATGCTTTACAAATTTCAATTTTCTATCCATTTCAAATAATTGAATAATTTGTATCATATTTGTTTTATTTATTTCAGGTTAAAAAAAAAAGTTATTATTATTAGAAAAAAAATAATTTATTATGAATTGCACTTATATTCCATTATAATTGAAAGCATAATTGTTTTCTTATCATATTTTTTGATCAATTGAAAACATTCTTCTGTTGCACTTGTGTGTGTTTAGATGTATGTTAAGAAAATTGAAATAAAATATAACTTCTAAAATCGAATGAAATATTGATATTTTAATGAAAACTCACGAATTATCAAAACAAAAAATTCAAAAATGGATCTAAGAGCTTCTTTATATACAATTGTGGACGCAAGATTTTGACATAAGTATTAGCCTTCAATATGGCAACACCGCAGTGGGAATGGGTATGCTGACATATGCGAAAACTCTTCGACACCAGGACACCCTCATAAATATTCCATTTACGCTATTAAACGCACGCGAGTGAGACTCCGGTCGCTTATGGATGTTGATATTCCTCCATCGTGACAAGTTAAGATTTAATCGGACGGCCTGAAGTCGATGCGTTTATTTATTTAAATCGGGATCCATATCACGAGATGTATGATTCATGTGGGTAATGTTTACTGTTGGCAGGATGAAAATTAATAGATGTCTTAGTGGCAGATTTTGATGCACGAGAAATACAAATGAAATTTAATTCGCTTTGAGTTTTACGAGGGAATGTTAACAGAGTGTGTTCTTGTGCGAAAAAGCTTTAGATGTTAATTAAGCTACTTCGAACTAAAATTATTACATGTAAACTGTATCTAAGTAAGTATTGGGTGATATAGAAGAAAAATCACCAAACTCAAACACCCAAATGGTATTTTGGTCCGTTAAAACCAAATATGTAACGTGCCATTAGTATTTCAGAAAAAATTTGTCGATTTGTCGATCAATGGATACTATATTTCCACGTCTTATGTGTTCTTCTATATCCAGGACTCTCATTTTATCTGCAGGTCTTTCTTCATTTTTTGGAGTTACTTTCTCTGGTTTTATTAATTTCTCAATTTGCATTACCATATTTTTAATCAATGTTTTTATTTAAATCTTTTGTGATTCTCGTTCCTAGCGATTTAGTGACAGTAGTTGATGTGTGCTAAAAGTTCTTTCAAAAGCTGCTCTAAATTATACATTTTATAGCAGTCCTATAATACAATGACGTCTTACAATAGACGAGAGGGTATTCAATCGATTACTTTGCATCGGTTAAGCAAAGAGGCACTCTCGTCCTCTCGGGGAGGGGAGTCTGGTTAGATGTCTCCCCCTGCCATACGAAATATGACACTGCACACAGCGTAGATCCGATCTGTATACTCGTCTTCTCATGGAGTCGTTTTGGTAATGGCTTACTTACTTTTTTAAAAATGTCTCCATTGCTGTTTAGCACTAAGGTCGATAGTCAGAATCTTTACGCTCGTGGAGTCATGTTTTAGTAGTTTAGTCATTGTTCGAGAGATAGCGCTACACACCAGTTAATAGTAATGTTAAATGAAATAATTTCTAAATCTCTAATTTGACATTTATCTAAATCACTGAATATCAGGAGCACAGCTTAATATTTCTTGTTTTGATTTTTACTTCGGTCCCTATTTCAAACCTGGTGATTTATTATCTATTTAGCAATACAGGATCTGATGTTAAATTTCAATGTCTACACTATAAATTTGCATTTTCACTTTGAAAAACACTTTTTTTAAATATATGCTCGCACAAACTATCAAACTAAGCAATATTTAAAAAGAATCAAAACTTATTAACAATAATTTCTAGTTAAAGATTCTAGAGCAAAAAAAATGTAATTTTTAATTATTGAGGATACTTACCCTCAATGGGTTTTGTAATTAAGGAATTGGATTATTTAAGTAGTTACGTTGGGTATGAAAAATCAGTAGCCGATAAACAAAATATCAAGTTTCTTATAATTCTTTTTCTTTCGTTATAATTCTACATCGCATTGGAAATTAATATTTCATAAAAGTAATAAAAATAATTGCATCAGCTACGAAAATATAGCCAGTGAAAATAAGAGAAGAAGGATACTTTGAAAAGAGATGTCAGTGAATAAGCACGAACGACTTCAAAATCTGCGAAAGCGTATGTAAAACTGAAGTATGCATCCGATAAACTACGCATTATTTTAGTTGATTTTGCTCAGCGAAACGAATAAAGCGATGAGATTTCCGAGTTCGGAAATCCATTCCACTCTTGAATTATGCCACCGATTAACTCGTAAGTTTCATAAAAACGTAAGAAAAGCTAATTCGATTGGAACCGAACAAATTGCATTTTATTTGTATTAGGCGATAGATAATATTTGTTGGTTTTAGTTACAATCGGAAAAGTATTTTCAGAGATAAAGGCGAAAGGTGAAATTGTTTTCTTACATTCTAAAAAAATACTGGTACGCGCCACGCGCGAGTGCTCACTCGCGTGTAGTAAAGAAAAACGATGGCTGCGTTAAAACCGGTCCGGTTATGGTTGTATGACTACTCAGATTCTAGAGCCTATTTTTTCTGTTATAACTCTGATAGCTGAGCTTCCCTGGATTCGAAATCGCACAAACATATGTGTGACATAATATAATATTGGTTTATTTAGAATTAAGTCGTGACCGTATCGTATTTTTATTAGTGTGATTCACACTTTGCATCGTTTTGACGAAAATTTTCTTTTGCGTAATTTTTACAAGATTGCTCGTGTCCTTTACTTATGTTAAGAGTCTTTTCTTCATGCCTCATTTTAATTTTCAGGCCAACGGAATTTATCTTGTAAGTTTTCATATATGAGTCAGTGAATGAGCATTAAATCACGTGTCATTTTTTTTTATTTCCTTGAATTTGGAACTTGAATTTACACAATTTTGTGAGATCATACATGCTAGTAATTTTAATTTCATAACTCTAGCCTTTCTCTAGAAAAATGGTCTTGACAGATAAACAGACAGCAAAGAGATCTGATTAAGTCTTCGTTTTTTCTTTATTCACAGATACGTAAACCTAAAAACAAAATGGTATGATGGTTGTAAATTTTGATAATAATCAATATTATTTCAAATTTAAACTTAAAGTTATAATGATGATAATATCCTTTCTGTGGCGTATTTTCTAAACAAAACCATGGACAGAAATCATGACCCTCATGATCTGCACGCAGTGTTGCTGTACCATATGGTTTTTAAAGAATTTTTGATGTTTTACAGGCCTGTTGGGATGGGTGAATGGTCATTTTTTGCAATTTTTGTAGGTTTTTCTACTATCTTAACGATTTTTATGTCTCTATGGCGATTACTTATCAGCCCAGTAATAGTTTGTTTTGAGAATAGATTCTCGTTCAGCGCGCAAATGTTATGTTCCATAGAATTATTGGATTTTTCAGTCCATATTTTACCACAACAGTTGTGCTCTAGTGTTAATTGTTACTTTAGAGCACACACGCTAAATTGCTTGCTATTTTCTAGCACACAAAGAAATTTAAACTAAATTTCTGATTTCAAGGTGAAATACGTAAAGGAGTCATTAAAATAAATAATCGACGAAATATAGATTTCCATGTCTAGCTAACATATATGGTATTACGTATATCCCAATATCATACCAAACATCCACACTGAATCATAGTGACATAGTGAAGCTTTCATAAATCTCAAGAAGAAAGCTCGACTAACTGGGGTTAAATCCGTCCGTGCGATTTTGATTAGTTCCCCGCAAAACTATTTTAAATTCATGCGATAATGAAAAAAGTTATTGCGAAATATTGAAGAAAAATTATTGCGTGGATAGTACTAGATGGAAAAGAAACAAAAATCTCTTTTTAGAACATCATTATGTGTTAACGAGTCTATAAATCACACGAAAAGTATCTCTCGAGTCATGAACATAATGTATTATATAAAAGCTTGTTTATTTTCAGTACTATTTTCTACCTTTTGTGAAAGCTAGCGTTAGCTAACTCCGTCTATCCATAAACACACACACACACACACACATATATATATATATATATATATATATATATATATATATATATATATGCATATGAACTGTAATGAAATTTATGTTCTGGAAACCACATTTCATATTCATGAAATATTGAATGAAACTTATATAAAAAACAGGTATAAAAAAAGATATAAAAACAGCTTAGATTAAAATCTAGGTTTTATTAATTAACTTTTTTCCAGAAGCACGTTCATAAAACGTAACAAATAGTTCATTTGAAGTAACACGATTAATTGAATCTGCACCTTCTACCTCTTATTTGCAGACTTGCTCCACCAAATAACTGCCAGCAGCACAGAATATTCTGATTCTGACGAAAAAATGTATTCTAGTCAAATTAGTAAATAACTATAGATAAATGTATATGCATAAGTAGATAATATTAAGTTCTAAATATGGTTTTAGCAATATTGTTATTTTAATTTTTTCTTGTAAGGATTACTTATCGATTTTAAAATACTTTATTTTATAAGTCGTTGAAAAGTAATATTCACTTTATTATCTCAAATATGTCTTGTTTATCTTCAGTTCCCATAATTTTCCTATCAAATAATTAAATATTTAAAGGAAAATAACAATAAACAGGCTACGAGGGGTAAATATTTTGCATATAATCCATTTTTGTATTGGCACTTTTATTTTCGAAAACATTTTTGAAAATAAATTCACTAATTTTGTGAAATGATGCAATGCCATCCAGAAGAAACTTAATTATTTTTTAATAATAAAGCTTAAATTTAATTTTGTTACGTGACAGGGTGCCATAGTTTAACAGAAACTTGACATAGTAAATTTTGTTTTAAGAAATTCTCTACGTATTTATTTTGGATGACGTAGTTACAGAAGATATATATGTAAGAAATAATAAATATGAATTAAATAAATATTAATCAATAAAAGAAAATGACGTGGTATGTAGACACTTTATTTTTAATTTATTCCTTACTCGCCGATTATTCAATTGCAAACTGAACAGAAGTTGAATGCCGCACTCTTCATATACCCTACAAGAAATATTGTAGAAACTTCTATAGCATTCCAGAAATCGGTCGAAAAAGTGTATAAATATGAAAAAATATATAAAGTATATAAATATATAAATATATATATATATATATATATATATATATATATGCCTTTTTTGTAAACACTCCTCGGAAAAAGTTATTTAATACTTCAGATGAAATTACGAGCACAGTTAACTTCTTTATACCTAACCTAGATATTTTTAACGAAAAACATGAAGCAAGAGACAGATTGTAGACAATTGGCGATTTATTTTAGTGTCATGACCTAAAGACTTTATACTTCTAATTGGCATAAAATACCCAAGATACGAAGATAAGTAAAGGGAATTTATACTTTTGACATATGTCTGCTGCATCTTCTATGGAATGCATTGAAAAAATATAGCTCAGGATGGCGTAAACAAGATTTCAAAATATCTTCATTTAATTCAATAATTATTTGTGCAAAGTCCCAAATTTAAAGTCTCCAAATGCTTCGAAAGTCACATACTTGCTAAAACAATAAGATATTGCGCAAACTAGTGCTAAATTAATGGATTGATAATTTGTAAAATGGACAATTTAGGCTTTTAAACAAATCGTAAACTTAAAAATTATAAATGTATACAAATAAACTGTAAGCTTGAATGTTGAATGACGTATACTATTGTCAAGGTGAAATTAAAAAGTTATATTTTTCAATCACGAAAAAGAGGATAAATTTAAATTATTTTTAGCACTAAACTAACATAGATGAATCAGTCATATTTAAAACTCAATTGAATCATACCTTAGTTATTAAGACCCACTTTTTTCTTAAAACTCGGATATCTGCTACTATCAGTAAGTACATTTTTGTGGTCCGTGATTTTGTAGTCAAGTAGCAATAAGACGACTAGGAATTTCTAGAGGTGATTTTTACACATCTACGTCAGTGAAACGTATCTACGTCAGTGAAAAGTTAATATTTATCTCATATCGATCACTTCTATTACTCATCTATAAATTTCGTATTTAAAACCTTTAAAATACAATAAACCTTCAAGTTGTAATTGTGTATTATAAAATAATCAAGATTAGATTTAGTTTAAAAATCTGCACTTACGGATTATCTCGTTAGGTGAATATGGAAAGAGAATGTACGGTCCTTATTCTAAATGCCAATAAACGGACTTAAGATACAGAAACGAAAACAACAGTGACAAGATTTTTAATTAAACAAACTTTGGTATAGACAATGGAAAGCCTAACGTATTTTCAAGAACAAGCCATTCTTTTTTCACACAGTAAAATATTTCAAAATAACTAAACTCTTTTTCTCACATTATACTGCTGAGACACATAACATTGGTTACAGCCTTCTTCAAGCAGCGCAATAATTTTACTAGATCTTATCTTATCTTATCTTATCTTAGTATACTTAAGAAGTTATTAAAGATAATACAATTTTCTTTTCTTATAAGAATCCGTATGTAAAGAAAACATTCACTTTCAAAATTAACATCCCTAGTATTCTGTTCCAAAAGTACCATAATACAATTTTCTATTCATATAATGCACTTGCCTATCATAATTTTCTATTCGATATACCCTACTTTTCGGTTAAATATAGCTCTTCATGTTAACATTTAGAATGCATTAGAACAACTGAATTTGTCATCAAACCAAGACAACATTGTATCAGAAGTGATCTATGTTTTATTTCCCACAACTGAATAGTTTTTTCGGTTTCTGATAAAATTCGAGAACGGACTTTTCCGTGCATAGCCAGCAGCAACAACACGAGACGAAATTATTCTCATTTGGCCTTCTAAACCCTTTGTAATCCATATATTATGCTTGGCATTATATATATAAGGCTACGTGTACAGGGTACATCTCGAAAATTTCTCCAAATAACTTATTCTCGAATTGCTGCCCGGTCTCTTCTTAATGGCTAATTTTTGTATATAGTTACCTTATAAAGTTATTTTAGTTCTCTGGAAGGCATCAATAGAGGTAATATAGTCCTATTGACTCATATATGACAATTTAGCAAGAAATCCTATTCTTGTGACATATGTAAGTACTAAGTAATCCAAAAGCATATGGAGTCAAGCATAATGCAATCAAATAAATTTTACCTTTACATAAGGGTATAATATATCTTTCGGGGAACAATATGCTTTTCCCTTCAGTGAAACTGACAATATTCATAAATTTCAGCACTAGGTTTCCACTTAAAGATGAATTGTGATAATTTTGATGCCATTTAATTTACTCGCCTTGTTTGCTACACTACTTGTGACAGGGTACTTTAAACATGCACCATGTCTGCACTTTATGATCCAAATTTAACAAATACTTTTTAAAGATTTATTAAATTTAATAACAGTATAGTATATCAAATGTATAACATGAGAACTTTAAAAATGTACTAAAATCCAGAGAAAAAATTAAAAGAAATTTATGTCATTGAAAAATTTATTTATCTTTTTTTTTAAATTAAATTTTTAATTTTGCTAATTTTGATAATTTTTATATTGGTATCAAAACTACCAGAATCGTCTTTTTCAATTGTACGTGGTCTCAGGGGTATTCTTACCTATGATATAGTCATATCAATTTAATTGAAAACATAGCAAAACTTATCGTAATTAAAAATATTTGAGAAATACAGCGTAATTAATGTATCATTCAATAATGAAGTCAAATTTCTTTATTACAAACATGCAAATAAATATAGTATGTAACATTTAATGGTATAAATATAATCTGATTAAAGTTAAAAACTATGTTTTTACATTGCTGTCTGCTTAATTAATGTCTGTTAAAACTATGTTTTTACATTGTTGTCTGCTATGTTTTTACATTGCTGTCTGCTTAACTGTTTCCGAAAAAAAATTAATTATAAACTAAGCATTGATATTAAACCTTAATAAAACACCGGTACTTCATTTACTATATTAATCCGACGCTCTACGTAAACTTTCACGCACCGTGCTCTCCGCAGACCGTAACTATTCGCATGAGGCAACGCGTGTACTCGTATCTCACGACATGACCTAAGCAAACGTTTTTGTTATTATTCACGGACGTAATTAATATCGGGTTTATCCTAGAGTATTTATTTGTTCTTTAAATAATCTTAAAGAAAATTGTCGTAGAAAAATTGCGGGCAAGCAAGAGCTACTGATCTTTCAACGGAAGTGATTTTAAGAGGGTTAAAACGCCTTAAATATTACTATAATATAAATTTCTAAACTATGGTGATATGAGTGATTTCTAATATGTAATTTTTTGTGACGAAAGAGTTATTATGGGATGTATTAAATATAATAAAAAGGTTTTCATCGAGCAAAGTCAACTCTCACTTACAACTAGCAAATATAATAGTAAAAAATGCATTAGTCTGTATTCCATTGTAATCATAATAAGGACCAACATTATATTCTTTTCGAAAATTGCAAAACTTGTATTACGTTATATCGCCACTTAAGAAACAGAGATGAGATGATGATATCTCTCCCGCCCCCCCCCCTCTCTCTTTCTCTCTCTCCCTCTCTATTTGTATTATTATACCTTGTGCCAAAAATATGATACATTGTCAGGAATCCTTAACCCCGAAAAAGATTTTTAATTAAATGTTCTTTAGCGGTCTAATTAATAGTGCGAATGTTAACATCTTCACGAAAAACATTGCGATACTACGATATTAATTTCAGTGTTACTTCATTTTTATTATCTTCATTATATGATGGGCTGTTTACAATATTAATATGATCTGTAGCTTGCCCTAATTGTAATCAGTAAATTCATCCCTCGTTGCAACATATCACGATATTCAGATTTAAGTAAAAGCTCATTTTATCAATTCTGCATCATATTAAGACATCATATCATATACATATTAAACGTTTTTATATTATGATATCATATATATATATATATATATATATATATATATATATATATATATATATATATATATTTTACGAAGGTTTTTCGCTTTCACGATTACCTACTACACATTTACATAAAACATTTTAATAAAATATGTACTTCGTAGAGTTTCTTGAAATTTATTGAGCTGTAAATAATTCTACACTATATCTGAATTTTATCCTTGGTAATAAACTCTGTCAAATAATTGGAATCTCAGTAAAACTAAATCAATTAAATTGAATATTATACATATACCAAAAAGCTTTATATTACCCTAACCTAAAATACTATTACTGGTATTAACGGTGTTAACGATTTCAAACCCGAAAGCACTATGCAGTCGACTACACCCAAAGCTTTTCATAGACCGTAACTGTTTACTTGGGCGGCATACGCCCCACGTATTCTACGACGACACGCCCTGCGCAAACATTTATATTATTAATTACCAGCGTAATTAACGGCGGACTTAGCCAAGCGTGTTATACGTAATTCACAAGGCAACACACTTGGGGAATATGCAAGATGTTGAGATTTTAACATGCGCTTTCGGATAGCAAGAAAAAAGTTGCGTAAATGGAGTTGTTAGTATAAATGAAAGTTTTTGGGAACCATGGAATATCTATTCATAAAAAAACGTCGACTTGACCGGTTTTTTATGAATAGATATCTTTGTGTGTCAATATATGAATAAAACATGAATACTTAGTAGTTGTATGTATATATATATACCCGCTTTGTCAATCTAACGTTATATTTGTAGTACCATGATTTGTAATATGAAGAAAAGGTTTAGTCATAACATGAGAGGCCAAATAACCTTGTAGGGAGTAAAAAACTTGATTCTGCAAACTCTAATTTCTCAATCTTAGGCGTATACAAATGTATTAAGCTTAAAAATCAATATTTATTTCCAGCATAAAAGCAAAATGTGATAACTGTTTTTCTGCATACGAATTCCTTAATGCCTTTTCTTTCCTATCTTTAAACGACATAGGTATTCACCAAACACCTTCACATATTTTCCCAAAACAAATCTAGTAAATTCCATTGACACTTCTTTATTACATATTTGTACAGCAACATGTGGTTACTTTACTTCAGTGGACAACAGACACATTCAGTATTCCTAATTTTTCTTTTACCTCTGTCGTGTCACAATTAAAAAATATTAAACAGCAAGTTTTTATAACTCATTTTTTTATTTTAAGTAGCTTATATGCAGATATATGCTAAAAAAAATTCAAAAATAATATACTTTACTCCTCACCCCTCTTATATCCGAAACTATGGAAACTTAAATTAGGACATAATCGAATTTATAGAAATTTACTTAAAATTTATACTAAAATAATAGTAATAAATCTAGATCGCATAGTTTTTCAGAAATTCACGAAAATTTTGAGCCCGTGACAGATAAGCCAGGTAAAAATAATATATATTTGTAAATGTTTTAATAGAAGCAGTATGTACCTTCGTATGTTTAAACTATAATATGGACCTAAATGAGTCGCAACTTTCACAATGTAAGTTCTACTCATAATTAACATGTTTCCTAAATATGTTCTTTAAATTCATACCTTTATATATTGATTATAATAAATAACGCACTTAACTGTAACCGGATATAGCCGGTGGTTATGAATGTGTGTATGTGAGAGAAAGCATTTGCGGTGGTGCGTGTTTATAATTTGAGTATTCCAGAATATTATTTAAGATTTTATTTAATGACAATTAAGACGAATATTCACGATGTCACTGACAGGTTACACATACAAGTGGTGTATAAGCTACACGCGTATAGTAGAAGCATCGCTGTCATGTTATTGTCGTTGCTATGGTGAATTTGTAGAAACTAAATACAGCAAAGGGTTTACCAGATATTTTCGGTAGTTTTATTACCTGTAGGACATCCTAGAAATGAGATATAAATGTTAACAATGAACAATATGTTTCCCTTCTTCACTAAATTTTATTACAAACAAATTTTACAACCTTGAATTGGAAAAACCTAAACGATTTCTTTTTCTTCCATGAAATCCATTATAATATTATTTGAAAGCTTAAGAACTTGAGCTGAGAAAATAATTTTCAACTCGCTGCTCCGAACTGACCAAAATATTTGATATAAATTTCCGGTTAAACATAACTTTGGTAGATGGCTTCGAATATCTCCTTACGATGCGATATTGTGAATAAACGGGAACGTAAAAGGAATCGGCTGGTTAAAAGCCTCGTAAAAAGCGTTCATTTGTGCAATGTGATTAAGATCTTCATAATGTACATTTTTATTCAAAGACTTATGGTAAACAAATAGGTAAACATATATAAAACTGGGTAGAAACAAAATGATGATGTAAACGGCAGTTAAATGCCAAGAACCTATCATATAAGTATGTTTATAGACTTAAAGCGTATAATAATTCGCTCCTTTTTATTTTTGTTCTTTTTTTGTGAATTCGCTCACTACAAACTCGCCTTTACAATTTAATATATATTACAGAGAATTAAGCGATATGATTGTTGTATCTGAAATTCCTTTTTATTTCACATTGCTTGGAATAAAAATATACTATCTATTACAGATAATAAATTATAGTCACATTTTTGTATATATATTGAAATTTCGTAATGTCATATCCTTAGGTCACTTTAATATAAGGTATTAATAACACTAAATGCAATAATACCTACAGTCACTCTTGCTTTATTTGGCACGCTTTAATTTTTAGAGTACCACTCATTGTTTCAGTCACATATACTTACAAAACTATGTACAATTCCGAAAAATGTAAAAAATTGCTACATGTTGCTACACACTACATTAATTGAATAGTCAATCAAGTGTGTCAAAATTCAGAATTGTTCGATATATTTATTTATGGCGTGGTTTTTCCATGTCCCTTCGGCGAGCATAATACACATTTTTACAAAGAGTTTTTCCCGATGACGACTTATGTACAAATGTGAGAAAAGGCATCGAGTTCTTAAATTAAACATTCGGAAAGTATAATCCATAATATCTGAAAATGACCATGTTCAAAGATTTTACCCTTGTTAACGGCTAAGAACTTTGTCCTGGAATAAGTGGAGCAGCAAAAAAATTAAGTCTTTTAATTTCATATTTTGAAGTTGTAGTCAGATTGACTATAATGAATTAATTTCCCCTTTCATACACATACAATTCCAGTCACAGCCATTTATATCACTGAACTAGAATAAAATAATTTCTGACGAAATCACAAAAAGTATCGCCATTTCAATGCTGAAAGTCTTTTATGGACTTTTGGCATTCAGAATCCGGTGTGGACTATTACAGCCAAAGCTCTTCAATAGCCACAAGTATTCGTGAAAAGCTATGTATTATATTGCGACACGCCGCGCGCAAACATCTGTATAATTAAATACAAGCGCAATTAACAGCGGACTTAGTCGAGGGTGTTTATTCATGTTGTACATAATTTATGGGAAGACGCAACTGGAAGGCGTGTAAAGTTTTTTTGCTTAATTTAAGATTTTACTTAATTTCGTAAATTGGGATGCTATGAATATTTGTATTTTTTTATATATATGACTGGCTATCCCATTAATATTCGTGGGATATTGCAAACGCCGATTTAATTGGTAGTAAAAATGTAAAATGTTTTTATTGTTTGTATATGAGTTTTTGTTTAACAAAGCCGCAAAACCTTCTAGTTTCCTTCACCTCTCTCTTCAGCTCCAAATATCTAGCTCAATGATTATTTCAGATTATTTGTAAACTTTTTACTTACATATATTTTTTTCCGCGGGAATACAAAAATATACAGAGTTGATGAAGGTAGTATGAAAGTGTTGAAGAACAAAAGTATATGAAAGAAAGCGACAAGATCTATACATTATCGAAATAGAACGGCGAGATACGTCTCATAGCATACAGAAAAGTAGGATTTCGTATTTGACTAAATTTCTTGATTTCTTAAATTCTTGTTGATGCAAATGAATCAAAATAATTTAATTCGAAAGTTCTAGACAAAATCTATTTAAGTTTTTCATATTTTCATTTAATTATTTATTTCAAATTTTAATGTACGCGTAAAAATTATAAATATGACAAACTTATTGCAAATTGAACAATATTTTCCAATCATCTACTTTACGGATATTAGTTTGTCTTTATTGCTAAAGAAACCAAAGAAAATCTTCCCTTGTTTCGTTACGGAAGAAAATCCAATGGAGCTAGAAAACAAAATATCGATATGAAAGCAAAAATTATATTATTAGAGAATGTCTGTAAGATGGTAACACATTGAGTTCAAAAACAACGACGAGAATTTGAAGAAATAACTAGATGTTACAAATATGGTAGGTACAATGGGCTAATTTATAAAACACGTAAATCGATTTTGAACAATTCTAGCTGACCAAATTTCAATTATGATAACTCAACAAATACTCAATAACAATAACAATACAAGAAATAACTGTTTATTAGAAGCGATTTTCGTACATTTAGTATGTTATTTAGTGTAGGAGTGTGCGTGTACATGAAATATAAATAACACACAGTACATACTAGCAATATGTGAGTTTAACTTAATTTAAAATATAATATTTCATTTCAAAGTTTTCCAAATTACAGATCATAATTTAGAAATAAAATGGCTCGACTTTTCAAGATATGTTCATGAATCTTCGTAATCTAAATCTAGCTATTTTTTTTCTTTATAATTATGCATAATTCTTTATAATTATGCGAAAAGATTGACATACTTTTAATAAAATTAACAAAATTTAAGTTTTAAAACCTTCGTTATTTTCATGATCAATACCAGGCCTAAATTTCATAACAAAACGACAATTCGTTACGCGAGGATTGAAATATTAATATGTCAAAAGAAGGACAAATTAATATGTGAAATTACTTCAAAAAGCATTTCTGAAAAGACTAATAGAAGATATAAAAATACATTTTGTGTCATTTCAAAAATCACCAAATATTTTTTCTCACATCTAGCTGTTTGAAGTATACTGACAGAGTTTCGAGAAATACAGTTTATCTTCCAGTGTCAACGGTACCATAATTGTTAACTAACTTCATCTTATGGAAACCCTCAAAGACCAAGTGTTATTAGATCCAACCCAGGTCCCTAAGGAGCTAGCTGTCATAAAGTGTATCCCTCTATGAGAAGTCACCTGGACAGAACGTTCATAATAATGCAAATACTGAATCTAAACTTGAAGTATCTAAGTTTTAAGGCTCGGCTTTGTTGCATATGGAAATACAAATTACCCAATCGCGAGTGTTACTTAGATAATATATGTAAATAATAAAAAATTAAATTATGTAATTCTACGTATGAAACCAAAAGCATTAAAAAGTCTGGCGTCATTATGTTATCTCACTTGACCATATTTACTCAATATTCTATAAAAGTAAGCTTAACTTTTAAATAACTCTGGAAATAAATCCTAATATGTCATATATAAATACGATTATTGTTACTCAATCAGGCTTAATTATATAATCAATTTTTATAAAACATAGTATAAATACAGCTTATAATTTAAGTCTACATATAGGCTACTTCTTAAGTCCGGAAATATAATAATTCATGTGGATTGAAACTCGAAATTTTTTATCCTTCTACTAATATTTTAAGTGCTAAATTTGAATGTTTTTTTACTCAGTTATGTAGAAATTGCTGGGCAGATTATAATTATTTGCTTAGATTACAATTAATATGCACGTTCTAATCATGAGTCTTGTAGGATAAAATTCATTGTTTTTACCCGAACCTTTTGTGTCAAAATATTTCAACTGACAGTATATGTTACATCTCACCTATGCCTTGAGAAAACGCAGAAAAACGTTTGATATTATAATTTAATAGAAATATAAACTGAACGTCCGTTAACGTAATAAATGTTGCATGTAAGTTCTTATTAAATATGTCTGATCTCTACAATTTTTCGACATAAAATTCCATCTTGCGAGTTTTTTTTATTTTAGTAACGCTAAGAGTATACTTACTCCGTTTAAGAAAGATAATAAGTATTGAATATATTTTGGCGTTAATTTTGTAGAATTCTTATATTATGTAGTATTATTTCTACTTTTTTTAAATTATTTACCACGACCTAAGTTTTGTTGTACTACAACATCTTCAAGTGGGCTATTAGCAGGTGGGCTATTAGAATCTTTGCTAATAACCCACCTGAAGATGTTGCAATGCAACGAAACCTAGGTCGTGGTAAAGAACTTAAAGAAAGTAGAAATAATACTACATCACGCAGTTTCATTTAATTGTAAAAGATAATAAGACAAATTTTCTACCATTTTCACCTGATCATAATTAAATACGTTGATAATATATTGCGAGAGACAATATGAAATGGCACCAGTTTAATGTTACCTTTCAATGTTATTACATACTCCGTGCCAAAGTTGCGTTTGATGAAAACATTTTAGGTTTGCATCCGTTCATGTATTTTGGAAACATTTCTATACTATTTGTTATGGTACTACATGCATCTTTACCATCAGTAACATGCTAATGAAATTCGACGTGATGTGACAAGCGAAAATTAAAACAAGGAACATTTTAAAACTGCAAAAAATTGAAACAAATTTTCGCCGCAGACGTTACAAATACTATTCGAGGTACTTAATATAAGTTCAAATAAGGATAGTTTTAACAAAAATACTTGTATTGAATATATTTGGCGTTAATTTTGTAGAAATTCATTATTCACAATTAAATGAAACTACGTGATATAGTATTATTTCTACTTTCTTTAATTTCTTTACCACGACCTAGGTTTCGTTGTATTACAACATCTTCAGGTGGGATATTAGCAAAGATTGTCTTCTTCAATCTACTCTATAATCTTTCTATAATATACATATAAATGAAATAATTCTACAATCTTCGCTATAATAAAATAATTCTACAATCTTTGCTAATATCCCACCTGAAGATGTTGTAATACAACGAAATCTAGATCGTAGTAAAGAAATTAAAGAAAGTAGAAATAATACTACATCACGTAGTTTCATTTAATTGTGAAAAATACTTGTTACAAATATTAGCAACTACTCTAATTTAATCTGACACTTGGTAACTACTCATATGTTGAATATGTCAAATGTATAGAGTAAAAATAATATAAATATGTGGAAAATAAATAAGTAAGACATACATATTGACTGGAAATGGAATTTATGATTTTATACTGGAATAACACGGTTAAAGAAAATTGGGTAATAAATTCAGCTTTGAGAAAGTTCTTAGTATTCTATATCCAGTAGGAAGAAAACAAAATGTTAATAAGGTTACTTGCGTATCCATCCCTTTATCTCTCTTCTACTTACCTTTCTACCTTCGACGTATAATTTTAAAACATTGTAATAAAGTATATGAAAACGCAGTTTACTATGCATATCAAAATTTAACATTAAACCTCCATTCTTCAATGTTTTCCTTGATTTTAAGCAGCAAATCTCTCGAAAAATGCAGAAAAATATGAGAGGAAAATATTACTACTCTTTACTTCTTCAATTTCGACAATACTGAATCTCAAAAGTAATAAAAATTAAATAAAGAAAGCAGAAATTTATTTAAAATTTATAATAAAACTGGTGATGATTCCAAAAAGCAAATAATTTTAGACATTTTTATATCCGTAAAAAAAAACAGAAAATAATATTTAGGATATTTATACTTAATAGATTATTATATTTCACTGATGAATATCTGAAAACAACTTCAAATTAAATTTATTTCATTGAAAAGACGAATAGACCTGCGATTAACTAGTGAAAATATATCAGAGGTAGAAAAAACAATTTTAGTTTTCTAAAAATTGCCCAAACTTTGCACAAAAGTGCAAGACGAGACGTCAACGTCTTTCCAATTTGTAACAAATAGCAACGGTAATAGTTCTGTTGAACCTTATATATTCATTGTTCATTCCATAAAGCAATAAACCGGAGAGATAGACAAGGTTATGTCCTACATGCATGTCAACCCAGTTCTATGCAACTGATATCCAATATATGCTAAATTACATACCTACTTAGGTTTTATTTTTTTTAATATACAATCCAAAAAGTACGGTGAAGCATAGAAGGTTAGTACAAATAATCAAAGCCGTCAATAAAATTTTCCCTGTAACAATTAAAAAAATAATCTGCTCTAATAATTGTGAAAACCTAGTACTTCTTTTGAATTAACGTTGTTGTTGGTATCGTTTTTGAAGCTCCGCAATCACCCCTTTTCATTTCATCACGTTCATCCGTTTGTACCTTCAAAAGTATTGGGGTTATATATAGAAAACTGTTACGATACATGGATCTATTTACGAAGTATTAAGCTTTAAAGTGGTCATTTTTATTTGGTCATCCCCAATCAGCTAAAGGGCTCTTTCAAATTATCTGAAAAGGATTCACGATAATAGCAGGCAAAATGAAATTAAAAAGAAAAATTTTAGAGCTAAATATGCCCTGCTAGTTTATAAATAATAGTTGACCTACTATGATATGTAGTAGGGTCTGTAAAAAGTTCATAAAAACTCCATGTAAGTGACGTAAATCAACCGCAAAAATAAATTTGTATTTTAAACGTATATTTGTTATATCTATGAAAGATATACAAAATAATATGTTTATATATTTCCGTGGTGAGAAATAATATTTAAATATACAGTTTGTTTAAATCCGTAAAAGATATAGCAGGCAATAGATTTACCTTGGGATAAATTAATATTTATAAATATTTTATTAGAAATAGTGTAGTTTTAAATGTTTATAAGTATGTAAATAGATAAAAAACCTTCGTGGTGCAAGTTCTCTATATCTATATTTGATAGATATTTTTAATCATGATCACTACAGGTTTTCACTTTTACAAAATTTAAAAGCACTAACAGTCAAATAGCGCTGAATGTTTTACCTGAAAATATATCTGACAAAAACGAAAATCCGAATAAAAAATATTTTGAATGTACATGTTGCATATTATTTTTTTTTATTATATTATTAGAAAGTTACTGTGTAAGCTCGTTAATGCAAACTACCTCAACTTTCACAAAACCAAACGTTCTTAACGAAACTCCAGTCAAATCACCAGTATCTGAAAGCTCTAAAAATTCTTGTTGAATTTTATCAACAAGGAAAGCCTTCTAAAACTAAATTAATTCTTAAACTTTTCTCGTCTCGAAGTTGCAGAAACTGAATGAAGGAGGCATTAATAATCAATATTTTTCTCACCTATAACTTGAGATTCAAAATTACCACCGAGGAACTTTCACCTTCAGGTGAAAATGTACAACGAAGCTTTGATTAACTCGGGTGCGCTAAAAGTTTTGGCCTTAACGAAAAAGCTCGGAAAGTTTTAATGTGATTTAGTGACGGGATTTTACGGGTGCGATAACGTTTCTACTTACATATTTTTTTCCATAATATGACTCATGTGTGGTTGGATTTTGTCAGTGTTGAAGGGTTGAATTTTGTAAACTTCGAAAGTTTATGTATCTGAACATTATCCAAAATAATTGGCTAGAGTCATATCACAGAAATTTCAGCCTTTGCAATATATTTTACAGAGGAATACAACTAAATAGAAATATCTCCATAAGTTCTACTAATTATTTTAGTAATAAATTTAATATTATAGCTACAGTATAATTTTATAGTTACGGTATGGAAATGATAACATATTAACGAGAGCGTAAAAATTTGATTTGATTTTCATATAAAGGTTAGCTTTAAGTTAATTCATTGTTAACGTAGATATTTTCCGTTTTTTTTCGTGTAAATTTTCAGTTTCATAATTGATTTCTTTTTACCTAAAAATCACTAAAAGTAAATTAAAAAACATCCTACGAAGACCAATATATTCTTCTTATAAGGCGATCATGTTTTCATTATAATGAATGTACTTAGTATTTCGGCAAACTCAAATACTCAGTAAAACATATATGTATGTATATAACACCAGGTGAATTAAGTAAATAAAAATCCTAACAAAAATATATCATACAAAAAACTGAATCAAGTCCATAGCGTTCCTATTGATTGTAACACTTAAATTAAAAAATCTCTGCAAGTGTGACTTGACAATTATCCAGCACTAGAAAGTGCTAACACTAATAGTTACAAAGATAATAATTATGTCGATATTGTTATGAGGTATTAGTTAAAAATAACAATTATAAATTATAAGAAACTGGATGACATATTTGTCTCAAAGGCACATGAATTAATTTCGTTTTTTTGTTCATAAATCTTTGTTAAGTTTGAAGCAAGTGCATAACTATAATTTTAAGGTTTGTTTGAAGCTTACATTCAACTCTAGTGGAACGTTTCTTTAGGGGACTCAAAAGTACACTAAATTAATCCCAGTAAAGTATGTTACGGCGGCGCTCGTCTTACCAACTTTCTGTACTATGGTGCACCCAAAAAATTATTACAATCTCTATACTTGTTTTGTTCATATAATACATATGCATTTAAAAATCGTGATTTCTAAAAATAAATAAGTTACAATGACAGTAGTTGATGACTAACAAAGATATATATCACTTACCAAATACGAGTCAGAATCTGAATATTTTCGACCTCAACGATACTGTTCTATTCTTGTAAAACACCAACAATACAGTACTAATCTAGTTCTTAAAATATCAAATATTCCATTAAATAGTGCTACCACACTCCAAGTAAAATGTTTCTCATTCACCCGCGAGTCATTATGCGAAGTGGAAACAATTTATTAACGTCACGTATTTTTAGAATTTATTACTGTCAAGTTCTGATTCATTTACTTAATATCTTTTTTTCTGTACATGAGTGAAAATAAATGTTTATAGGGTCTTGAAAAATAAATTTATTTAGGTCAGTTATTAATCACGTAAGTTATAATTATTTCCTTACGTGTGTTATATATACACATAGGTAGCGTTTTCCGGTATGAAGTGTTGTTATCTGATATTCACACCCCGTTATTTAGAAAATTATTATTTAGAATCACTGTATCAGATTTCTAGCAACAGTACGTACAAGTTTTTAAGACCATATAACGTAATTTTTTACGTAAAATATGATCTGCGTAATGAAAATTAGATTACGTACTATTTCCAAAAGTATCTACGTAGTTTTTAATTCTTTTGTCACCCTAAAACTTTAATTTTACTTTATCAACAATTGAGAGTATTTACCGCTATAATAAATTTATCACTATATTTAGCGTATCTTCAGAATATAAATTTTGGGCATTTGTCACTTTTTAGATGGCTTTCGATGCTAGAATAATATGCAGTGAATAAAGTCTGTCCGTTTACTTGGAAATTCTTGTCACATAAACTTTATTTAATAATTAAAAAAAATATGTTCTGTATAATTAAACAAGTATATGACTCGTGACTCATACAGGAATTTTTTTGCCTATTGTAAAGAAAAGAGAATTCAATACCTCCGATTCAATATGTAAATTGAAAAAGAAATTGTAGTTTATGAAATTATAATCAATAACAGGGTATCGCTCAAAAATTCAAAATAGAAAACGCTTATTACGTGTGTTTGGGGAAACAACACTCTAACAAAGATAAAATATTCAACACTGTGATTTAAGTATGGATTAAATATTCAAATATTCGTCACAATGTATTTATTATCCATGTTGAAAAACTAGCTAACCCTAAGGTAGGGGAAGAGAAAAGTAGAAATAGTTTTAACATGTCGAATATATGGATAGAAATAGACTATCAAAACCATAAATGTGGAAGATATAGGTGGGAAAAGAAGCGTGGAAAGCCAAGAAAAAGTGTGTAAACTATATTGAAGTAAGTATAAAAGACAATTATATAAGGAATCTTAAAAATGGAAAAGTGCACGCACGAGAATGATTGAAACAGTAAAGAGTATATACATACCATAAAAGAAACTAAAGTTTCTTTGTGTCTGCTTACTCAACCTAAAAACGAGACGAAGTGAAATTATAGATAAAAGAAACAGTACAATTCCCAGTATGATAAACGTTACTTTGAAATCAAGTCACTTATGATTAATGAAACTTAATAGCGGAGAAGCTAAACAAGCCAGCCATGAAATATTTTTCACACATTTTTAAAATTTATTACTAACTTTAAAGTAATTGCATAATAATATGGCAGTGATTTAATAATTCAGGTCCACTAAATTATTTGCTTTTACTATAAAGAGTTGGCTGAAACTAATTTTCTTCATTTCAGCAATGAGTCTGTGCATTAACTACTTATGTAATGTCGTTAATTTATATTTTCCATCTCGAGTTTTATTTTACTTCATAGTTAGATTTAACTAGCAAAGGGATAATGTACCTACTTCAAGAGGTTTTGTGCTGTTAACGTATATGAATATTGTTTAATCATGTGATACAAATGCGACAAAATTTAATTAAATCGATTGAAAGTTTCAAAACCCGCAATCAATAATTCTAAAATTATTTTTAAAATAGACCGCCACAAAATTTACGGAAGCTGTAGGAACTGTTTATGTCCTTTTTTGTACGCTCTTGAAACCAACAAATTAATAGTACGATTACTTTCGTTAGTCGTTAATTCTTGCACATCTATGAGCGTGGTAACGCGTCGGTAAGTTCTCAATAGCCATGAGCGCACCATATAATTTACATACGGTACACAAAGTATTTCGAACCAAATTTGACACTCCACTAATTCAAGACCTATTTAATGTACAAAATATACGTACGAAAGGTAAATATGGACGTTACTACTAATTTCAAATTTCCTAAACATAGCTTTCATAATTGCTGAGATTTTAGCCAAAAGGATGTTTGAAGAACGCACATGGCGAGAGTGCTGCCTTAGACGTTAGAAGGCCATTTAAAAAAAAAACACTTGACACACCATTACGTGATGCTCTACATAGCACTGATAATAGTCTACTTCCAATCGACTTAGAAACTTGAAATTTGGTTTTAGATGTACGTTATAGAGAAACATTAAAAAATTCGTCGACTGTTAGATTGGATTAAGCTAAATTAGGTTGAATAAAATTATATTAGGTTGGGTAAGGCTGGATTAGGCTAATTCTGGTTGGGCTAAGTTGTGTTAAGTCATGATTGCTTATGCTAGATTCGGGTTAAGTTTTATTAGGTTCAATTAGGTTTGATTATGTTGGGTCAGGTTATGATGGGTGGGTTGTAATAATTAGAATAACTGTTCTAATTTATCAAGTCACAGGAAGAAATCGTAAAATTCCATAAAGAAACTTAAATATGAAAAGTGAGGCAAGTTCCGTTTGGATCATCTAGTTAGTTGAAAAAGTAGTAAAGATCTAAATAACAATTAGCTTCTAAATAGTTCGTTTATGTGAAACACGTGTAAACATTTTTAATATGCTATTTATACAAAATCTATTCGAGCTCACATATACATTCTCAGCGAAGACATCAAAAAATAAATCCAGGTCGAAGAAGGCTGTCACAACTCATAAAGTTTCTACTAACAAAATGATTACAGACAATACGATAGCTGACACGCGATAATCCCAGAAAAAAAGAATTAATTTTAAACGGTCGTTTATACGCAGGAAACATTTTTAATTTTTGCCTTATAAGATATTACAGCAATTATAGAATACTAAAAATATTTTAATACTTCCATCAATTAATCATATTTATTGAAATACCTTGCAAATTACAAATATAAAAAAATTCTTACAATTATTGGTGGAATATCCATCACTGGTGGAACGTCTACATGTCAATGTGAAATCAAAGTGAAATGTGGTAAAAAAGAAGTAGGAAATCCCGCATTTCCTTTATAACTGAGTTTATTTACATTCCATTTTATCCACATTAAAAACAAACCACGATAGGGAGTAAACAAACTGTTTTACTACTAGAAAATAAACGGTTTCATGAAGAAACCATTTATTTAATTCATAACGGAAGATACAAAAGTAAAGGCCATATCATTATTAGAAATGAAAATTACTCTTTAGTGAAATCTTGTTTTGAATATTTCTGTAGCCTAATGATGCTACAAAAGAATTGCTTTTCCTTTTTTTAAATTCCTATCTTGGACTGAGGTATCACAAAATGGAGATCGTTGCTAGGAGTGTCATGTAAAAAAAATATGCGAATAATCACAATTTACGATTATTTTATTATTTCAATTTAACGTTAATTAGACATGTCGCCTCTGCATTAAAACAAAAACGTTTGACACAGGATTTCGAAATTTGGCATAGCAATAAATCATAGTGACCCCGCATATATCTCAATACTTATTACTTAAAATGTTTTGTGTGGAAATTGTGCACAAGGCAAATGAAGTTCTTAATTTTATTTTCAAATTACTTGTGTCGTGTGGGATATAAAAGAAAACAGCAAAAGCTATTAGAATTTGAAAATATTTTTTTTTTTCAGAATACTATCTTATAGGTCCAAAGATATATTTAAAATTTCCAAAAAAAAACATATCCCCGTCTGTCAGCGAAACTTCTAAAATCATGATTATAAAAAATTAGCTATACCAGAAGTATCTCGGAAAATATAGCTGTAGTTCTAAATATCATAATTTTAATGATATTCACGATATTTGCATGTGTATGAGAAACGTTAGCATGATGGAAAATAATATTAAAATTTGTAAAAAGTTTAATAGAAATACTATGTATAAAATAAATATGTAAAATAATATTTATGCACGGAATCTTCATATTGCACGTTCTGCTCTTTCTCGGCAGGTTTATTAGTTTTAATAACGGACTCCATCTGATTTGATCCGATATTTTTAAGACTAAAAATGTTGCTCCATTACGAAGATTCTTTACAGGAAATTCGAGCAATTATTGTTAACAAATTACCAGTTATATTTTTATCATAGTTAAGACATTATAATTTATATTTTCATTTTTACTTCTTAAGTTTACTGTCAACAAAGAAATACCCTGTTTGTACAGTAAATTCCTCTGGTTATCAAGTTTAACTGCAAATTCAGAGTTCGGACCGACATATTAACTGCAATCGTTTGAAAACATTTAAACTATATCGTTCTGCAAACAGTGATTACTCAGCGCTTTCACGTTTGTGTTTGTCGATCGATCATTGGTACAGTGACGCAACTGTAGAAGCAATGCAATCGAAATTCTGAACGTCGCTCTGCGTATTTCTTTTTATACAAGTATATCCACAGATGTTTCCGGTGCCGGATTATTAGCTGCATATTTATACGTACTCGGATATAACGATTAATATTGACATAGTGGTGTTAAGTAAATGGTATGTTAAATTCCTTGGGCTTGTTTGTAAAGTTATTCATTTTCAAGTTTGATTTTATGGATATTTTTTTATTTTAATATGAAATTATAATTAAAACAACATCCGACTTTTCACCTAACTAACACGTGCAAAGAAAAGTTGTATTCAATTCCATTTATGTATGGGTTTATTTCTGTTTTTCTGGATTTTCTATAATATTATAGCTAACCTATCTAAAAATGTTGGGTTTTAAGCATAAGGGTCCTCCCTTATGATCTGGAATCTAACTTCAAATTTTATAAAATCTACGTTAAAAGTTAGCTTTTATAGCTTATAACATTAAAATTCACTTCCAAACCTAACTTCCAAAACTAAAGGAAAAAAATGTGATATCAACGATATTGTTTTAACGTGCTGCTAGAAAATATTTACCTCCAATAAAATAAATACCATAAAAACTAGCTTCGGCTTTAAAAAAGGAAAGGTTAATGGATGGGAACAGAAGTATGTTACTTTCTTCCACCTTCGAAACGGAAGTATGTTTATTATCACTTCAAATTTCTTTATTTTAGTAATTATGGACACAACACATCTGTATTAAAAAAATATTACCATTTCAATTATTTCTACTTGCCTTACAATACACATCCCTCGACGAAAAAAACATAAAAAGAGTTTATCTACTATAATTTACAAACTCAATTTTTTAAATTCATTTTGGTTGATGAATTTTCATTTTCATGGTAAGTTTAATCTTTCAAATGGGTTCGAGTTTCCATTAAATTTGTATTTTCTTTTTTATTTGTATTTGTTTCCCATTTCCAACTTGGCAACGTCTTATTTTCCTACCCGGCCTTTTATACCCTTTTATGACGACAGAATATTCTAATGGTCAATCTTTTATTTATTTTATTTACTTGCTTCTTGAAAACCCCACGTCAAACTTATGATGACGAATATAACAGATACACATAGTTAATCGAAAAACAATAACTAGTGATCAGTCGTAAGTCACCGAACAACTTTATAACTCCATTCCTGAAGTGGTTAATAGAGCAGAAAAAATATCTAAACCGGATACATCTCATAATACTGTGTTAAACAATGTGAGTATATGAAAGAGGGTGAAGCTGCAGGAATTCATGCGTGTTCTAGGCGGGTGAAACGGTAGGTGCCAGGAGTGTAAAATACTACTAATCTGGTGATAACGGGGCTATCAGTGTGACAATTTAGTCATTAAAAAAACATGATCAAAAGCAATTCCCGTCAAAGTTGAAGAAAATTACTCCCAACCACAACCATTATAAAATCTGCATGGTTAAATAATGATAATATCCATTTATTTTGTTATGCAATAATTTAATGAATTTTTTAATATCATTTCCAGCATGAGGATTTAAGTAAATTCATAATGAGACCATATGACTACTTTCGTTTCAAGAATACTACGAATAAAGAATTGAATGAAGCCACGATACATTCGATATCATGAAAATTTTAGGAATAACACATGACAAATTCTAACACTTTATAGGCTTACCTAATACTTAAGTGATAATGGACATCAATATGTTTTGTGTGCTTTTAATTAATACCAATCATACAGCATGATATCAATTGACTTTTGAGCTTCCTTGTTATAGTTTAAACTCTAACACACTAGTGTAGTTTCTAGCTTGTAAGGAAGATATAAATATTTTAAGTTTTTAACATAAAAATAAAAAATATAAGTCGATGTTTTAATAAATGTTGATTCCGAATACTAATATATTGTGGAAAATATGAAAAAAATATTAATGTGCGTAGATGAGTATCGACCGCAGTACAATGCCGGAATCGCTTGGTCGATTTCAATGAATATGATATTTTGGAGTTTTTCACAGGTATAATTTTGAAATTTCCGGTACATGCTTGTCAAAAGAAAAATAAATGGTAAAATTGAATTTTGCCAAAAACAACTGAAATTATTTTCTCAAAATTTTTTATTTTAGTAAATTGTTATAAGGCCGTTAATATGCTATTAAATCTATTTTACGGATAAGATCTTATCGAGATACTCTCACACATTGCACCTGTATAATCGTTTACGAGATATAAGATTCCGTAAAACGCGGGTTATAAGATTTATTCGTCATCTTTTCATTCTTTTCGGATTATTTCAGTAAATTTCTGCGTAATTTGGAAGTCTTGTAGCTTTATAAAGAATGTATAACTGAATTAAGCAATTTTTTACGTTAAAAATGCAGAATGTTGGGCTACAGTATGTTCACCATTTTTAATCCTAAATATTTTAATCTAATATATTAAATCGTTTCAAAACTTGTATAAACAAGTATAACCGGTTAGGTTTCAAAATATATCAAATATAATTATATACCAATCTTTATTTAAAGTGACATAACCCAAAAAAAATTCTTTAAAATGCTTTAAGTTAAATATACTATTAGTAATATTTTACGTCAAAAACTGCATTAAAAATGCTACTTACTTAGGAGAAGTCGAGATGTTATTTTTTTTAATTAATTCTTTTAAGTAAGAAACTAACATAAATAGCCTTATTGACCTTAGTCGAAATTAATACTTCTAGTCTTGAATTATTTCAGATATTTTTAAAAATGTTTCCTTTTGAACATTGACTTATTTTAGCCTACAACCATTCTGAGCAAAGTTTCATAAAATTTTACTGCACGTAAAGTTAACCACTAAAGATAGAAATACCAGGACGCATCAATTGCTATCCTAATTTAAATAAGCAAATATAGTCTGGATGTTTTATATACAGTATCCTGTACAACAGATCTGAAGAGGTTAACGTAATATTCTCCTGCTTGTTATAATAAAAGTATGCGTCGTTTAAATCAATTTTCTTTGAAATTACCAAAAATTTAAATATTATAAATATGTGGAAATTATTATGCTTCCCTCTCTAATATATCGCATTGTTTCCATTTTCAAATATGAACATCGTATTGTAAACAATAAAATTATAAAATTTTATAACTTAAAATTAACACAAACTAAGGTTTTCAAAAAAATTTAATGTTGACATGCGACCCTATGCAACGGCAGTCATGAAAAACTGATGCTAAGATACATGCATGCACACATTCTATAGTTCATAACTACCTTTTTATGTGCTTAATGTCTTGTACATTAGTATGAACCTGTATATTAGTTTTATTTAACTATCAACAAAAAGTACATTAAATGAAAGATAGATATTTGCATCTGAAGTTTAATCATATAAGCAATGGAGAGCATGAAAATGCAAAATATGGTGAATAACCTGATATTTATTATAAATAAATTATTATTATTAATAAATATCAGTAATATAAAATCAATTATTTTGATAAATAAGTATCATTAATATAAAATCAATAAGATTGCCTAGAATTTTAATAAAAACAAAAAAGGAAAAAACGTTGGAAAATATTCAAGATAAAATTTTGAACATCTTCTCTTTGAAATTTTGAACAGAACAATATAAATTTTATTTGAATATAAAAAACATACTACTCCATAATAAAGTAACATACTATTCCATAACACTTCGGCCATTATTAAATATTAAATTATGTAAAGTATTACATGAAGTTAAGTAAAGTAACGTCTAACTACATATATAGTATTACATGAAGTTCTATTTCTTCACTTATATAGCCAGTTTAGAGCGATATGCTACCTACGAACACATATACAGCCTAAATTTAAGACATATTTCCACTCTTGTTTTAGTTCGTTTTCAAAGTAATATTTCTCTAAAAAATGGGTAATATATCTACTTGAATATATTTTACACTCCGCAGATGAAAAATTTTAATATGACATAGCCAACATAAGAATATGAATGGAATTATAACGCGAGATTAAATTGAAATTTTACTACTATTTTATTATTATATATATTATATATAATGAAGACATTATATATAATGAAGACATTATTGCATTATAGCCCTAAAAAATAGAAAAAAACATACCTAATGAAAGGCAAATCTAAATTTAATTTCGTTAGATGGAAAATATCGAATATTTTTCCCCTTCCTTGAAAAAGAGAATCGTTTTATATTATTTCAGCCAAACTATCGTTATTCAGAGCTAAGTAGAAACCCATCGATCCTTTAAGTGTCAGGTAAAGGTGGTATGGTATTTTGAAATGTTTTCTGTCCTAGCACTGTTAAAGATATTTCCCATCATATTTAATTATACTATAACTTTGTATAATTATAATACTGGCAACCCAATTATTTAAATCATAAATAATGAATGGTTTCTACAAGGTAAGTAATTCTGTTCGATTGTAATTAAAATCAAATGTACTTACAACTGGAAATTGTGCGTTCTTAAATGATGTCTTTAATTTTTTAGTTTTAAGTTTCGATGTCCAAAATAATAAAATGAGATTACTCGATTTTTTACATCTGTCTGCTAGTTACTGGGTAACCAATTTCAAATTAAATTAAGACATTTATATAGAAAATAGTTTTAGAACATCATAGATAATACTTGGATAAAATTAAAATTTTTTTTTTAATTCTGAGCCAATGTTAAAGATTTTTGGTTTGTGTGGTGGCAATAGTCAAACCGGTAACAATACTTTTCTGTTAATAAAAAAGACTGGCAAACGATATAAGTATGCATAGCCTTTCTCTTTATTTTCAAAGTTTTACAATCAAGGATCCTATATTATATTTCTGCAAGATTATATCAACAATTCTAAACAAAGCTGTAGCGTGTGTATTTATTATCAAATGTGTCATACCAATATATTTGTGTATATGTGTATATGTATAGATATATTTTCCAAACAAAAACTGTTTTTTTATTACATAATTACTTGTGGTACTTTCATCTGATTAATCGAATATATCTCCGGAATTTAATCTTTTATTATTTAATTATAACCATGTTTAATATAGTTATAATGTTTTAAGTTGGTTCTACATAAAGCTTTTATATCAACGAAGAAATCACGATAAACAAACTCAAAGTTGTGACATAAATTTCCCCGAAGAAATATATAACTTCTTACAAATAGCTTTCAAACTAATAAACTATAGTAATTTAAATAGATTTAAAATAAATATTTGCACAAATAGTGCTTATCGCAAACATTCTCGTTTGCATTTTCCTCTTCAATATTGCCGTAACGTCTGAGCTGCAGATTGAATGGAATAACAATGCTGAACATTATTAGGATACTGTTCATTTATGCAAATGTGTGCATTGGGGAAAGCTCGCAACGACGCAGTATTAGCTAAATTTTTGTATGCCCTCAAACGAACATTGACCTCAATATTATTGTCAGTGCATTATTACGAAATACATATAATTATTTGCATTTGTTACCCTTATTATATATTTACCCTTATTACATATATTAGTTAGATTTATGGTACAGTTAGCAATAAGATATTCATTCTCATATATATTTTACTTAAGTTTTTAGTGCTGCCTTTTTTCAACGAAAACAATTTCTGGTTTCTCGGAAGGAAGAGTCAACTTCTCAGCGGGGAAAGTTATTAAAATTACCTTTCTGTATATTTTTCTTGCACATTAAAAAACAATTCTTCACGTATAATGATGTCTATCCGTCCGCTTATATTTCAAAACTCTTAAAAGTATTTATAGAAAATTTAAATTCTATTTCCGATTCTAAAAATTCAATGTTGTTTCCTATTTTATCGAGATCAAGATAAATTATTACCATATGTCTAATAATAAGTATTTTTACCAGATAATTAAATAAAAAATGACTGTAAGCTTTATTTTTAAACTTTAGAGTTAGGAAGTGAACATTTTTCAAAAGCAATAACCATTATTAATGCGTTTATTTGTTTAAATAAAGATTATATTTAAGAAAGATGCATTCGAGTCGATATAAAAATATTAAATATTTTAGAGTTAGGAACTATAGTTTTATGAAAGGAATATCCCCGCTAATGCATTTATTTATTTCAATGAAAGTTAAGTTTAAAAAGGATGCTTTAGGGGCGAAATAAAATATTGCACTTTATTCGAAACTCTAATAAACATTGTATTAAGTTGCTGCGATTTTTTGCTCAAACGAAAACATTTATATGCTCCTGAGCTTACACATTAACATGCAAAAGTGAAAGTTTACGATTTATAATTGTTGTGTTAAATATTCATCATTGTGGGAATACATCGCATTCTCTTTTAAAAAGTAAATGAATTAATTTTTGTAAATAAAATTTCTTACCCGCATGAAATTGAAGTGAACTTTTGATTCTTGAAATGCACATAAGTTTTTTGTTTACTTTTGTTAACGATGCAACAAAATTCTACCTTTATCCGTGGTTGCTCTTATACACAAAATAAATTTAACTTTAACGTTAACTACTGTATTGACATTTGTAGTTATAATTTTCCACCCAGAGAAAAGTTATGATAAGAATAATAATAACGAGAAAATTGGTAGTATTAAGAGTGCAGTGGTAATTGTAGTAACAGGAATAATTTAGCTGTGGTATTGATAGAAAGGTAATAACAGTGAAATAAATATTTGTAAAGTTTGTTAATTTTGTAATTAATAAAAAAACTTTTAGAAATAGGTTGTGTTTGTTGCAACAGTTTAATAAAGAAATCTCGCACTATCCATCAATATATGCAACAGTACTGCGGAATTCCAAATTACCGTAATTTCTTTGGAATAATACGTTATTTCCTAAACACTTTTATGATTACTTTAAAATTTCAAGTATTTCCGGTAATTATATTGTAAACAATAGATCGCAGCAAATACTGATTTGAATTCGAATTGCAATTAACTTTGTTTGAACAGAATTGCACATCACTTCATTTGCCTTTATCCAAAACTGAAGATACATTTTAGTAGATTAACTTCGATAAGACCCTTTGATAGTCTTGGTATATTACAAAAGTCTGATAGTGTAGTTCGATAGATAACTTTGATAGCCTAACATTGAAAAAATTACAATTGTAGTTTTAGATTTTATATAACCTGCAAAATGTTATATAAAATCTAAAACTTATATAATGTATTAATATGTTTAACTCACTGTACAAACGTACACTTAAACACGTTATTACTTATAATTAAACTAGCATTCAAAAGATTGAAGACATAAATTGCCTTCATTGTAGCCGTTATAACAAAATGTATACTCGTAAATCTGCAAAGAACTAAATAACACTTTACACAAAATTTAATACTTTAGAATATATGTTAGAGCGTTGGCAGTTATGAACGAATATATTTGACGAATAATTAGAAAAAGAACGATTGTCTGATATATAACCATAGAAAAATAAAATTTCCATAGCATGATTAAAAATCGAATTCGGGTTAAATATTTTTGATGTCATTCAAATTTATATAATTTATGTTTACTGATGAGTAATAATGTCACCAGATATATTATCTAAGTAATAAGGATTGGATTCCACTCGACCCCAACGATTAACGTTGGGAACCACAACTCACTATTTCTGAAATAAGAGAACTTTCAATGTGGTGGCCACAACTAATAACTTTCCTGCAATATGAATTTTAAATAATACAAGATATCTATTTCTTAAGTTATTAACTAACATTTTTGAACGAAGGATAAAAAGTTGCAATAAATCAATCTGTGTTTCCTGGAGAAAATTTGTAAGATAGAGTGAAATATATTGTCGAAACTAACCAATATTTTGACGTTCCAGTCCTATTAAAACTTCAGCAAAATCAGTATATCAAACACAAGTAGAACTCATAATAGAGGGTTTTGTATAAATATAGGTACGTACAAAAATGTATTTAAGTAATTCTGTTAAGTAATATTTAAGTAATTCTGTTAAACTCTTTGCAAACATCCCAATGTAAATATATAGTGTACTATATATTTCACAGGCGTAAAAAGATGGCATACATGTGAAAAATTATAAGATGTAGAGTAATCGGATATAGAATAAACCTTTACGCAGGGTCTTGAAACTCAAGTTTTTCATAATTTTAGGTTGAATAGTTTTGGAAACAAGAAGAGAAAATAATTTTGAATATATTTTTGAGTACATTCCTGAAGAAAATATATTTAAAATTACGAAAACATTGTTAAGGCCCTTATTATTATCCGTTTTAAACGATACCATAAACTAAATGTGGAATTTAAAAAGAATCAAGTATTTAATTTGCAAAATCACTTTCCTCCCCATTCTCCATCCCCTTCCCTCTCTGTTTCTTCTCGCCAAATTTCTATATAAATATATTTGAGTGTTAGCTATTAAGATATAGGCGTATTAATACATTTTATTACTATGTCAAATTTAAAGTTACTAAGTCAAGCGGTTTCTGAAAAAAAAATAGCTGTGACAGACGGACACGTGTGTGATTTTATCAGCATTCCACTTTAACTTTTTAAGTACAGAACCCCAAAAATGCTTATATAAAACAAATTTTACTTAAAATAAATCACGTAGAGATATAAATAAATTAAATAATATTTAAAATAGGTTTATTTATGAAGTTGTTAAAATAAAGTAGTGTAACTAAAAAATTAAAACTTATGAAAATAGTTGTTGACGTGAAACAACACCTTAGATGATGTGAACGAAACCACCCCATTTTTCGTAAAATTACCCTTGGATTAAATAGTAATAGATAATTGTTCAATTATTCACACTCATTCTAAACTCAAAGAAATTAATTATCAGACATAATTAAAAAATGCGGTCCATGTTCATGTATAGGTGTCTGAAAAACCTTTGACGCAAATCGAGTTGTAAATCAAATTTTTATCTCCTAAAATAACTGCACCGCATTTAACTAAATGCTATTCGCTGGTACAAAACTCCTCCCCTTCAAAGTCATTGAACTGATGTGCTAACTATACATACATTAAAGTTGTGAATTTATGACGTTTTCCCCCTCGGCTTCACCTCCGTTTTAACGATCGGATTTTTCTAGAAAGTGGATAATATATTTACTAGGAGATAAAAATACATATTTCCTTCTGTTCGGGAAAATAATTTCAATGCTTGTCAGATAATTTCAAAACGTAATTAAATTGACCAGATTCACATACTACCGAAGTATTTATTCATTTATTTAATTACATACTACGGAAACATTGCAATATTTACGTATATGGCTTTCAATAACGACAACAGGATAATTAAAAAAATTCGGTAACATTACAACACATGACGACGACTCACTTTAATATGAACGAAAAAATTAAAAATAATCTTTAAAATAGAAAGATTTTGGTTAAGAGTGAAAGAATATCTCTGATGACAAAAAAATTAACTATATTGTAAAAAAGCGTAGAATTATGCTTTTTTATACGTGAAGCTAATAAGTCTAAATAATTTTCCAGTTACCATCAAACATCTGTCTGAAATGTTTATCGATAGAAATATCCATGAACATTTCAGACAGACAATTTTACCAAAATCATACGGATTGATTTAAATTAAATCGTCATGCAAATAGTAGCCGCGCTGTGTAATCTCGTTTGTGTTTGCTCATTCATTGTTGGCTCAGAGCCGGAACTGCAGATCAAATGGTATCGAAATCCTGTATGTCCTTCGGGATTTGCGTGTTATACTATTAGTTTCACTGCTATACATTTCCACTGACGCAAGTAAATTTTATGAGACATATGTGATATATGCTCTTATAATAATTACCTTTATGCATATAACGACTTAAACTTACTTATTACACTGCCTCTGAAAAAAACAATATGTAAACTTTAATAATATAACTTCCGTGCAACTCCATGAGACTCGAACGAGCTATATATATATATATATATATATATATATATATATATATATATGTGTGTGTGGGTGTATATATATATATATATATATATATATTTATGAGACCTGAAATTAGTTTGCTGTATCTAACAAATATGCATCATTGGTATTCATCCAGTTACCGTTAAAATCACGATATAAGTACTTTAAGAATGTCTATTCAAACTAAGCGATATGATAAACTCGAATGGCCCTCTCACAGCCCAAGTGCGATAAGTATTTCTTGACCTAGCTTGGAAAGACGCCAGAACATACAGGACCCCTGCTTCCAGATAGGTAATCCGATTGTCGTAAAACTCTAAGCGATAAGTGTTGTTAAAATTAAATGATGTTAAAAAAATTATAAGTAGAATTTTCACTCCTAAAAATATTAAGCAATGTGAAAAAAAGAGATATTAATTGAATAATTTGCAAGATTTTCTTTGATTAATGTTCTAAAACATAAAATGAAATGTAATATCCTAAAGAACTATATACAAAAATAATTTTCAACAGAGATGCCGTAATTATAAGGGGCGTATAGATTGAAATAGAGTTTTCCTTTTTTCACATACGAAAATGTTTTATTTTTTCTAAGCAGCAATATAAAAAGAAAGTAAATACTGCAATTGCAAGTGAATAATTTTCAAATACTTCGACTAATTAAAAAAAATATTATGAAATATTTATTTCTACTCACCCAAGATACGCGTAATCTTGGCGATACCGGAACAAAGTTTTTCTTCCTATAAATTCATAAAATGCTCTTGCAAAACGAAAAAAAACAGGAGGGTGAAAGTTCCTGCATTGTAATTTGCAAACTCAATTTTTCGATTTTTCGATCATTGATTATTCAAATCCGCCTTCATTTGATTTCGGAAGTTTATGAATTGATTTTCGTTGGTGAACTTTTCTCTGAAAATGAAAGTTTAATTGGGTATTAAAATCATAAAATCTCTGTTTTCTTTTCTTTATTCGTATTAATTTCCGATTTCCAAATGGACTTTAATACTGATATTTCTAAATGATACTAAATATCCTGCCAATGCAGCCAAACATTTAACAACAACAGAATGCATTTCCTACCTGATAACTGATACATATTTTGTGTGTTTCTAGTTAATACAAAATCATAAGACGTAATATCTATTCATTTTCAAGTTCCGTGACCTTGCTCAATAACACGCTATTGTAGTCTTTTGCTTGAAGTTGCTTACGTACATATTTTTCATTTTTACCAACAATAAAATAAACAATTAGAAACTAAAATTTTAATCTAACGGGGTATAAGTAATAAAAAAAAATATCAATATACATGGATGTGTATTCGCGGTATGGTGTAGTATCTAAGCTGATGGTGGCTAAATTTTATATTTGAATTTAAAATTTTTCAAATTTCCAATAAATGGTTTTCGTAAAGAACAAATGATAAAATTAAATTTTCCCAAAAAGATTAACACCATTTTATTGAAACTTTATGATATATTCAGATTACTCCAAATATTTGATTTAGAAGGTTGTGCAGCCTCTTTTTGTTCTTGCCGAAATGTTCCAGCCAGCTTCTGCGTAAGTTACAAATATTGTGGCATTTTTTAAATGTAACCATAAAAAGGACGTGTAACTCAATTAACTCGATTTTACATGAAAATACAAAAATGCATTATGTGCACCTTTGTCATTAAAAATATTTTAATCTTATATTTAATTTCAAGATCAGTCGCTTAATATTTAAAGAAATCGTTTTGAAAGCAATTTGTTTAAATTTATGTAGCCGGTTTCACTCCAAAAGATATCAAATGTAATTGTACTAAATAATAATAAAAAAACACTTGACACTAAAATATGTCAATCATATTTTTTGTCAAATATTATGCAATTATATGTGATGTCTTCTAGGTTATTTTGGTAATTCATAATTTGAAACGACATTATCCATACAAACATGATAAAATAACTGCATTAACTGAAACAATTTATTACAAATATTTTATACCGAAGCACGTTTAAAAAAATACTTATCGGGAGAAAGCCTAAATGTTATTGTTGGGCTTAATATTTTTAAACGAGAAACTAATCAACGTAAATAACCTTGATGACTTTACACTAAATTAATTTCTTTAGTTTTTAATTATTTCATCTACTTAAAAAAATACTTCCTTTTAAACATATCCTGTGCCAATTTTCATTTAATTTTACTGTGATTATATCGCACAACTGCTAAAATAAAAAGAATCATGAATTAAAAATTGCAGCCCTAATCGAAATAAGCAAATGTGTCTGGAGACTTTATATACAGCATGATGTACAATTAAGTGGTTAACGTAATATTCTCCTGTATGATTCAAAAAGAAATGTCACATCCAGTGTTCATCATTTAAATCGGCTTTCTCTTACACAAATATATTCCTTTCTCTGACATATCGTATTATTTCCGTTTTCAAATGACACCATGTTTAAAACTTAAAAGCACGGAATTGTTCGTGGATAAATAAAACTTTATTATTATGTTGAACTTACGCAAGTAACAAAGGTGTAAAATCCTCTTATATCCGAAATAAACATCAATACTTGGTAGTAAGAAGTAAGTTGTTCGAAATAAATATCTATTTGATACACGGCAGCTTGCAACAGAAACTAAGGTGCGTGCATAGATACATTTTACGGCAGATTTTTATTATTTGCTTGATGTTTTATATATTAATATTTAACACAAATCAAATAAAAAAGCCTTAAATGTAATTAACACCGGATAGGCCTATAGGTCTACCTAGTGTTATTTACATCTTCTCCTTTTTATTTGATTTGTGTTAAAAACTACATTAAATGAAAGGTGGAAATACTTTTAAATCGTAATCATGTAAATAATAAAAGACATGGAAGACGCAAAATATAATAAATAACCAGTAATTATTATCTTAAAATTAGTATCAGTAATATTAAATCACCAAGCGCGCCAAGAACTCGAAAAAAGTAATAAAAATTGCCAAAATATTTAAGACGAAATTTGAAACCGTTTTCCATACAATAATTACAAATTAATCCGAATATCTTTTTTAATATAGTATTGCTTCGCTAGAAAAAATATAATTTATTTGTTTCAAGAAAGACAAAGACATTTTATTTAATTGTAATTTGAAATCTCAAGTCTTTAGTCGAAAATATGGAATAGCTTTCTCTTTTCATGTTTATATTATTTCAGTTTTATATTATTTCAGTCAAGCTCCTCCCGTGGTTTAAATTTAAAATGAATTTTACGATATTGTAAGTACTGTATTCCACGATACTGTATTCGGGTAAGAATGGTAATTTTAAAATATTTTCTATCCTATCGCCGTTTCAAAAGAACAAAATCCAAAAAAAATAATTTAAATACACACACGCATGCGCGTATACACAAAAACATTCACATATATGTACGTATGCATGTGTGTATGTGTGTGTGTATATATATATATATATATATATATATATATATATATATATATATATATATATATATATATATATATATATTCTCATTCTCGTGATTTTCATATGATCGGAGAGCCTAAAATTTCAGCTGAATCGCATCAAAACCTTCCGAAAAAAATAAAGCATTTATCGTAGTGTTTAATTTCATAATATTTTTAAATATTATAATTTATTTTTTATTAGATAAAATAGGTATGGAACTCTGAACTGATTAATCCATTCTATTTATTGACCCATCTTTTTTATTTAAGTAAGTGTTAAATAAGTTAATCAAATTTTTGGTTGCTTCTGCATAAATTTTTCAAGCGAACAAAGGACAATAAAAAACTCAAAATTATTATGTTGATCTGCAGAAAATAAACTTCTGATGGATAAGATTTATATTATTTACTTCAATCGTCTTAATAGATTTGAATTAAATGTTTGTACATACGATGACTACAACAAATGTTCTCATTTGCATTTTGCTATCCTCGCGCTGCAAATGAAATTGAATCGGAATACTAAGCGTCGCGGAGTTCTGTTTCTTTATGCAAATGGTTGCATTGTAGAAAGCGCACAATGGCGCATTATTAGCTAGAATTGGGAATGCGCTTAAGCGCATATTGGGCTCAATATTATTGTTAGTATGGTGTTATGAAACACATCTGATTATTTGTATCCGTCCTTATAGAACTATATATTATAGTAGGATCTATGGTATATTTAGCTGTAAGCACTATATATCCATATTTGTTTTATGCGAATTGAGTTATTTATAAAAGAAAATATTAAATTATAGAAAATATTGATTGCTGTGCTAATATATCCCTTTCTCTTTTCAAAGATTGATAAATTAATTTTATTTAATGAACCTTTTTTTCTAATAAACAAAAGCTTTCATTTTTCAAAAGAAAAGCTTTCATTTATTCGAAAAATAAATTTGAAGTCAACTTTTATTGTTCGAATAAATGAAAGCTTTTTCTATATTTTTATTACTCTTACGACAATTATTTAATATATTGCTTCTCTGAAAATATAAACTCAACTTCTAAGTTAATTAATAATCGATAATTACAGTATTTATTTTTAACTGAGAGCGACGGTAGTTAATACGGTAGTAATAATAACAATGGTAACAGTGATAACGTAGATAATGAAATCAAGTAATGCAGATAATGGTATAGACGGCCATAGTAAAATTAATACTGTTATACTAATTTCGGTGACCTTTGTTTAAAAGAAAATGGACATCGCACGATGGTAAACAGTCCTAAGGCGGGCGGTCAAAATAAGTAATTCGAAAATAATGCTTTATACTTGTATTAAAATTTGCAAATGATATAGTAAAATATTATTTGCCTAATTTAATATAATATAAAAATACTTGCCAATAATTTGATTACAAACAGCAAGAAAAAGAAAATTTAAATAAATGTAAAAAATTATTCGTTAGAATATCTATTTTATTAATATTATTAGTATTAGGCATTATTAATTGAAAGATTTGGCCTTAATAAACTGGCAATGATTCTACTATTCTTAAAAAATTAATTAGAAAAATATAAGTTATTAATAAAAAATGACATTGAAATTGAGAAAGAAGCTTTGATTTTGTAAGCAAAATTACATAACTATACTCAAATATGAGAATATTGACACAATTACAACATTTTCTTACAAGACAATTACAACATTTTCTGAATTACTAGCAAACTTAATTCCTGACTATTGAAAAAACCCCTTTTCTTTAGGGGAGCTTCCATAGCCTGATAAAGAAAGGATTTAAATGTAACATGAGTCTATTCATTAAATCAGTACTGGTAAGTTCCCGAGTAAATTTTTCGAGTATGATCTCGTCTAAATACTTTCAAATTAATATCATTAGCTTCAACAGCCTCTTCATATAATTATCTAATAAACACTAATGCACGCTTTACAATTTCTAAATCATGTATTATTACTTTTTAAATGGAAGTTGAGAGATTTATTTTAGATATTTTTGTAACAAAAGTCACGTGGTTTCCAAACTGATTTCATTATATGACTCTAAATTGATATTGTATCCCGAAGATAAAGCTTGTAAAATTGTAGAACAATCATTAATTACAACTTTGTTCAAGTCTATGATTTTGGCTGAAACGTCTATATTCAAAAGAATTTTCTCGCGGTATTTCCGTCGTTCGACATCCCGCTCCTGCCACTTTGTAGTTTATATACAACTAAGCCTAATCAAGACCTAAACTGATTTTGAACGGATAATTTCTTATCAGATAATATTTTTCTATCGTTGTCTAACATAACTCGCTACTTATTAAAATCTATTCGTTTTATCACTTTTACATGCATCGATTCAGCACCTATCTGTGTCATTCATTTCTTTGGGTGTCGTTTCACAAATGTAACATCTAACAGATGACGTTCCACTTAACGTACTTCAAATTTTACCATCGACCATAGTCAGGTGCAAAGAATGCTGTATGTAGAAAATGCGCTCGTCTAATGTGAATATTGTTAGACACAAGGAACCTATCTTTTCTTCAAAATAAGATTCCTCGTTCTTAGATACGGTAAACATTTCCTTCACAAATTGGAAACGAATAGATATACGGTACCTTGTAGAAAAGAGACGGGCATTTTTCCCAAAAACGTTGGTTTTACTATCTGAATGCGTAAGAAATTGGACACAAATAATCATTCATTTAAACTAAAATCGACGAAAGACTCTTTGTATTCGCTATGACCCGTACAATCGTGAAACTCCATTTCCCAACTAAAGTAAATTAACTGAATCTACTGGAACCTAAATATGTGAACTATGTGATCTAACAAATTTTGCAACTCGATTTTGGTTTTTGATTCCGTCAGTACTATACTTCTACTATAGCACTTTTTCTTAACATTCAAAAATTCTGATACGATGATACAATTTTTCTAGAAGTCTTAATATTAATAAAGGTCATTATTAACAAATATTGATATTTCCTAAGCTTAGCCTCCACAAAAAAAATAAAACTTCATCTGCAGTAATATTTGTTGATCCCAATTGTTGAGGAATGCACTAACTTCTGAGTCAACCTGCTATAATTCCATTAACCTCCTATCTACCTTTTGCAAAAATCACTAAAAATTGTTTTGCTTAAATCGTTAAAATATAATAAGAAAAAACAGCACGCCTTCCTCTCTTCGACCGCGACCAGAGGAAGACGTACTAGATTGAGCTAAATCACATTATGATTTACATGATTTACATCACTTGTTGCTAATTCAATACACTCCATAGGACTAAGTCCTACCCTACGTTTAAACGTTCTTGGTCTATTATAATTCACAACTTTATGGTATTTGTCTACAATTGTATACACTTGTACACAAATTAAGCACGCGTTTCTTTAAAGAACTAATGTCTATATTTTGTAATTTATCAAAGCACTAATAAAATACGTTCGTATTTTTCTTTAGCTTTATTGAATTTCATAACTCAAAGAAATTCGTCCTATTAAGGAGGCACTTCAGTGAATTAACTGAAAAGCAAAACATACAGTTTTACTAACTTTGCTACGAGTTAACATAAAGAGCCATAGCACCCACAGACTATATCAGGTTATATACTACATTTATACCATTATGTAAAAACATATTACGACAATGGCGCATCATTGCTAATAACTGTGGGACCAAGAGAAATAAAAATTATGCATTTTTATCTCAAATTATAATTAACCTCCGTAGCACTAAAATTTACAAAAACTTATCAAATTAAATGAATTAAACATTACAAAACATACCTTGATCTTGGATTTCTATGTTATGAAAACACAAATAAACACAAATACCTTGAAATGTTATTCCAAAAATAAGTCACTGTAAGCGTGTGGTAAAGTATTAAAGACACCGCGAGTGAATTTCAAAGATCAAAATTCAACTGAAAAATTATTACTAGCAACGGTATTTATATGTTTTCAGATATTTTGTTTATCGTTATAGTTAATGATTCAGTTAGAAGTGAAAATTTAAGATATCGATTTTTCAATGAATGGAACCACAGTGCATCGCTTCATCCTATGAATGGAACCACGCTTCATCCGGCTTTATCTAAAACCCTTTAATATATCTCATTTGAAGGCACAACTTTCGAAGCAATTTTAAACTTTATCTGCAAATGTTTTAGTCGAACAGTGAATAAATTATAGTTTTAATTTTCTATTTTATATAATATGCAATATGTTCTTGTATTGAAGGTACGGTTTGAAACCAAACCTTTTTAATTTAGTGTAAAACTCACAGTAAAGTTCCGACTAATAACATCAGCTAATTAGTAACAGTAATAGTAATATAATAGCATTCCTGAACATTCCGAAAATAGAAGATATAAATTGCTAGTCATTAGAGTCGTTAGAATAAACGGCATACTCGTAAATCTGCCAAGAACAAAAGGAATGTTTTTTACATATTTTAATACCTAAGAATAAATGTTATAGCGATAAAAGTTATCATACCGGAAAATGAATGACGAGCAATTTAAAAAAAAAGAGAAAAGATTTAATGATATGGTATTACCAAAGAAACAAATATTTTCCATAGCAGCATTAAAGGCCGGTCGAATGCGGGTCATATGCGCTCAATTAATTTTCCGTTAACATGACTTACAATTTAAAAAAAACGGCATCAGTGCCATTAACTAATAACTATACTGTATTAATATTATGAATTAACCTACTTTTTAACCGACTTCAAAATAGCGGGAGGTTCTCAATTCGTCAAAATATTGTTTTTTATGTATGTTCAGCGATAATTCTTCACAGAATGGCCCGATTTCGATGATTCTTTTTTATTTGAAAGAGAGTACTTTAGAGGTGGTCACATATAAATATGATGATGATCTGATGATGAAGTCCAGAAAGGAACGATGAAACTCCGTAACGAATGGGAATAAATCATTATATATATATATATATATATATATATATATATATATATATATATATATGTATATTCAACTATGATTCAATAAATTTGCCACGGGTGGTTGTTATTTTGCAAAGTAATTATACCACATACTAGGTCAGAGTCTGATGGTAAGTTTTGGAGTAGTTATCTAATACACTACTACTGATTAGTTGTAGTGTCGTTGATAACCAACTTTAAACAAAGCGGAAATTATCTCCAGCTTTTGCCAGCTTATTAGCAGCTTTTGCCCATGACTTTCAATAATTATACAATGTTCTAAGAAAGTAAATAATTGAATGTTAGCTATAGTGTGATGATTAATATTATTAATCACTAAAAATTTTAAAATAAAATACCGTTTAAAAAACCGACTTCATAAAAAGAAGGTATAAAAAGTAAAAAATAATTAACTCAAAAATAACTATGTTACTTATTTTTGAATTCGGTGCCAGCACTGCCAATCAACTTAAACAAATACAAAATTTTATATCATAAATACACCCTTCATTTCGTATTGTGAGTATATTAGAAGTTAGTTTTAAATTTACGTCATATGTTAAATTAAATTATTAATTTGTTTGAGTCAGTTAATAGTGCTGGCACCGACTTATAAAATAAGTAACTTAGTTATTTTTTTGCTAATAAGTAGGTACCTGTAATATCTGAGATTAAATCAAGAATATTTTATTAACGTAATGTCTACATATCGGACACAATTCATATGAAAAATTTACTGAAAGTGAAAAATATACTGACTTCGTAATAAATTTCCCGATAATTTAAAACTTCAGACCTAAACCGAAGTAAAAGTTAAAATTTGTATCTTTCAAAGTAACAGCACGCCATTATCTAATATCTAATCGTTTTTCTCCTTGGCTTCACCTCCGATTTAACAGTTTGATTTTTCTAGGAAATGGATAATATTTGATTTGAAAATAAAGGTATATGTGTCCTTCTGTCTGGGAAAGTTTATGTTTTGTTGTTTGTGTAGTTTGAGTTTATGTTTTTTTTTAATTAGTGGTGTCTAATTTGAATGTTTAATAGGTAATTTTACACTCAAATTATACCATTTCAATTTATCTAAATAAATCAAATTAAAGCTTTCTCATATTCATTTGTTTTTTTTACATTTTCTTTGCAAATTTATCATACAAAAGCAAAAGATGCCCAGTACTAGTTTAAAATATTGAACAATATAAATTCCTCTTTCTTCTACTAAATGTTAAGTGAACACAATTGTATTTTAACTTAGTTTTAAAAACTTTTTTATTGAACCTAAGGTTCGGATTTATGATGTAATGTAATTAATTACAAAATTTTCTAGCTTATAATTCTGTTCAGTGTGGATTTCAATTTCTCGAATTTTCTGGAACTGACTAAAAATGTTATCTTTTCTACTCGTATGTTATTTCCAATTTAAATAAAAAAAGAGATAGTTTAAATTTATCTACTAACATCGCCTAACACAGTTTGCAACAATTTTGGGGCAAGTTTTTGTTCTCACAAACCAAAACCATAGAGATAAACTTTAACAAAGGCAATCCACGTTGAAATCAAGTAGAACAACAAAAAAAATTAATAGAATATCTTTCCTTTTCTGCAACTGGTAACCGTTAAAGTTAAGCTCGAGTTTTCCTCTTATCCAAAGATTATTACAAACCTTCTCATTGGATATAAATTCTCATTGCAGTGAATATTTTAAAATTTTCTATATTATGTATGAACCATAAACATTGAAAAATGTACATATCATATGTAACAAAATTCATAACTTGGTAAAAACCATCTTCCAATTAATTTAATAAATAAAATAATAAAAATATATATAGAAAATTGTATTGTTGGTGGTTAGTAGGCAACCTTTGACATCAAATTAGTGCTCATGCTGCTTAAAGACTGTTTCCAACTATGGAACGCACATCAGTCAAGTAAAAATAATTAAATAAAAACGTTATTTTCACCGGAATTTCTAGTATTTTTCATTAATCAATATTGAATTACACTTGAGTTAAGAGGTACACCCACAAATTAAATCAAGTTTGTCGATGTTAACTGATATTCAAATGCAATATCGGTTTTTTTTTTCATTTTGTTATTTAAAACCTATTATTAGTCATAGTTCAATCAAAGCTTCTGATTTTTCAGATGACGTGTACTTCGCTTCACGAAAGATTTACAAAGATTAGTAAAGCTTGGTGAACGAACAATTCATACTTGATGTTAAAATTTAATACTAAGTATTACTATTATATACTTAACCAAAAACCAAATACTCTATATTAATTAAATAATTAGGCTGAAATAAAGTTCTTATTTGTAAATAATGGAAATTAATATAACACTTCATATCTTAATGCTATTAATACACATTATTATACAGCATAATTAATTAACTAAATTTAAGAAACAGACATACAAAAAATAGACAAAATAAATCACTTATATTTTATTCGATAAAAACAAAAGGTAACCTTAGATTTTAATATGAACTCCAAAGGTTGATGACGTATAGATTAAAATATAAACCGTATTCAAATCAGACCAATAGTGTTAACGTAATAGATAAACTAATTGATAAATAGTCGATTCGGTTTCTATGCATTTCAGAGACGGCCATGTATAAAATTTTGCAAAAATATTCAATATACAAAGTCACCTTAACCTCGCGGACCATTTTATGTGACAGTATTGATTTTGCTAGATATATCATTTTAATAATTTCAAATACCATAGATTTAGTAATATATCTCCAAGGTAACTTATAAAGGATAAAAAATGGGTAAGTTAGTTAATACTAAAAGGTACATAGAACATATAAAACGGCATAGAAAACAATAACGAAATAAAATTTGTACGTAAAAGGCACACGTCCTACATATGTCCGCAGCAATGAAAATATACGAGAAACACGTCTGTTCTAAGCCGCGTAAAAGTAGATAATCTCTATGCAAGCCAAGTTACATAATAAACTTGGAAAGTCCTATCACAGCCGAAATGTGATAAATACTTTTCAACCTAGCTTGGGAAGACGCCACAACCAACAGGGCCTCGCTTCCAGATAGGTAATCGTATTATGGTACAACTCTAATTCGACGAGTGTTGTTTAAATTTAACGATGTTAATATGGTTTGAAGTAGATGTTTACAACATAAAAGTTTAATATTTCTATTACGATTGCAATACTTCGTGGTAAGCTATTTGATATAATCATGTGGCTTCTAAAACTTTGCCTTATATTAAGGATCTCTAATGAAACGGTACAACGTCGCTCTAAAATAAAAGTATGTAATACTTCATTACCCGTATAAATCAAATGTTAATGTTTTTGTCTGCTAATTGCTTCTTAATAGCTTTATATTTGATAAAGCGATCCTTACCAGATTTTCTAAATTAATAATATATTATGGTTTTTCAGATAAGGATGTCATTACCAAAAAAAAATAAGCTGTACAAGAAAAATAGCTATTAATTAATTTCTTAGCGATATTTTCGAATTTGTATTAAAATAAAAATCAAATATACCAATTTTTCAAAGAAATAACTTCTGTATATACCGTGATTATTATAGATTTATAAATAAAAGTAAGCTTTGTATATTTTTAATTTTTCCAGTAAGTGATGAAAAACTGTATTTAATAATTGAAAATCCGATCGAAACATATTTTCAATAAAATGTCATTTTTCAAAATGTCAATTTTGTTCCGAGATATTTGTTTACTCTGAATTGCCGTCACATAAATATCGTCACGTATCATCGTGGCCAAATAAGAAATGTGGTTCCAGAGCGTCTATAATTTATTCGCTCTTTATAACCCATATTTCGTACTATTGGATTGAAATAGTTCACAATAATATTTATTATATGGACACTTAAAATATTATACGCATGGATATTATTTGATTGGACAATAAATTAGAGGCCGAGACAAAGACATATAAATAGGAATTAATTACAGACAGAAAGTGGTCTTTATTGCTGATTTAAGGTGAATTCAATTTACTTTAATACAATTTAGTATCGAATGCGATTGGCATTATTGGAATCGGCGTGGCATCGACGATGGACATCACATTGTTAAAAATGAATTATTACTTATGATATTATTTCATCACAGTTCTTACGTCGATCCATATTTATTTTAAAATCATAATAAAAATATGCACATTAAAAACTTTATACATAAGAAAGACAACAAAATTATTTAATGTGAGAAAAATATGTTTGAACTTTAAATTTGAAACGTAAAAATTTTAATTGCCCTAATTAAATCAATCCAGGCTATTTGTTCCTATATAAATTATTTATAGAATTATTTTTTTTCATAACCAAACAATTGTAGTTAGGGTGCTTGACAAAAAAAATAATAGATGAAAACAATATGTATACATAAACATACACACACGCGCGCGTGCACTCGCACCCGCACATACAATGACGCGCATACACACACATACGTAATAAAAATATTTTTCCAAAATTCACCAAAAATATCTATAATATCCCTAATATACACTTTATGTTTTTTTTTACTTTACTTGAAGTAAAAAGCTTCAAATCTGAAAGGTTATAAAAATGATAATTTTAAGAACAGTCTGATTCTCACATTCTTTGTTTCCTTGAATGCGTACTCTTCCAAGTACGATTCAACTATCACTGATCTTACTTGGCAATAACACGAAATTATATTATGTCATACATTGATAGGAAAACATGAATAATTAACATAGCTTTTAACGTAAAAACGTGAATTTTCTAAGTAAAACTTTCTTTAATCAGTTAGGAAAAAAATGTGAATTTGAATTTAACGCTTAAATATTATGCGGGAATTTATTACTGTTTTACGAAAATATTTACTCAGTCGCGAGGGAGTACTTTATGCGTATCCATGCATTTCCATGAGTTCCATTATTCTGTCGTGGTGCGTAAACGGCTTGTAGGAATGTCGTTGAGATTACTGAAATGATATGAGATTTCTTTGGAATTTCTGAAGTGGAACATATTACAATTTTAAAAAAATACATATATTATAATAACGAAGGATAAGTTGAAGTAATAAATAATATTGTTAGAACAAGTTTGAAGTGGTAAATAATATTATAAAAAAAGATAAAAGAGAAAAGGCAAGTTTAACTAACAAAAGGTCCGAAAATTGAGTATCGATTTATGCGGATTTATTACTCGTAAAAAATATTTCTAGCTTAATCGTAAAAAATATTTCTAGCTTAATCGTAAAAAATATTTCTAGCTTAATCGTAAAAAATAATTCTAGCTTAATAGTAAAAAATATTTATAGCGTACAAAATATATGTAGCTAAATTCCGCATTATTATTAAATTTGATAATGTTGGAAAATTTGCATTTTGTAATTATCATAAAAGTTATTATGTTAAATACTCCATTTCAACTCAATTCTACGACTCGTATAAACTAAATAAAACCCAAGATATTTTCTTTGAACGGCATATATTAAACTTTGCAGGCGCACTTTCTGTGACAGTGCTTTTAAAAGCTACGTATTACCGGACACATACATTAAGCTTCTGCGTCAATGTCACTGTGTCGTGTCATGGAACAGGAAATTGAATTCCAGCCAGAATCGGAATTACGCACGAGCTCGTATGAATGTCAACATGGCGCTAAATATGTGTCGCCGTCTTTAAAACGTTTGTCTGAGAGATATCGCTAATGCGTAAATTATCTGCAATGTGAAGTATTTGGGAAATAGGTGGAAGAGTCGAACGTGTATCGCGTTTATTTATATGTTTATGTAATTAATAATATAAAATTCAAATATTACTAATACCTGGAAACCATTTCTGAGAAGTATAAACTTTCAATTTAAAGTAATAAATACCTATTATCTACCTAATATCACTTCATCTTCTTTCTAGGCAAAGTAAGCAGCGATAACGAAACGTCATACTCCTTGATCCCAACACTCACACGTAAAATACAAACTCTTACTATTTATTGTTCCTGAAATTACCGTCCTTTAGCAATTCTTCGATTTCTTTTCTAACTCTATTTTTCTTCGTGTATAGGTTTTCTCAGCGTCTTTCTGACCAATTTTCTTAACATATTTTTTTCAGGAATTTCTTATTATTGTCGAATAGTATTTTTAATGTTATTGCGTAAATTTATATAAAAAATTTCCATAATAATCTTTTGCGGTATTTTAGTGTTATTCATTCTTCCTCTACATTTATTCAGGACTCACTTTTACACATAAGTACTGCTGTTATATACATCTACCCTCGTTTTTATACTTCTATTCTTCAATACATTTCGTCATTCTTTCTTTCACCCGTATATATATATATACTCATCGTTTAACATCATTTGTTTCTTGGCAATATCAATTCGAAACAACGAACCGTTCGTTATTACATTTTGATATTGTAGGCAAAATATTTAATCTAATTTACACTTCTCCGCATAATATGAATGCAAATACAGACGAACGGATTATAAAAACATTTATTCTTAGGAAAATAATTGTAAATGACTTCTTAATTATAAATGTATAGATCAAGGTTTTAAATCATTTTCTATCACTAGCTATGATCCAAAACTTCATCTACGTTATATATTTACCTATAACTTAAATTGAGTAAATAATGTAAAGATTTAAAAAAAATGTTTGTCTTATGGTGCTATAAGATAAGTTTTTTGTTATTAAATAAACTCTTTTCCCGAGATGAAAATTTGGTTTTGATTGGTTTGATTCCTAAAATATCATTAGGTAACAAAAAGTGTGTAAATTATGAAACTATTAACATTTTACAAAATTTCACGTCTAATAAATGTCCTAAATAATTTTTATTTTACTTTAATACTACCAATATATAACCTACATTAAATCTTTGAATTTATAAATCGGACTGACACAGTAAATTATGGCAGATAATTTTGTAAATAAAATTTACTTGTCACTTTTTTGGAACATTCTATGAATAAAACATATATTGTTGAACAGACTTCAATCTTAAGCTTTGATAATGTGGTTATTACATTTCTATTTTTTTTTCAAATTATTGCTGTAAAATACATTCCTAATGCACAAGACCGAGGTTACAAAGGATAAAAGATGAATCGAGATTAAGATAGCACACGTCTTCGTTCATTAAAAAAGGTTTTGAGAGCGTTTAACAAAGGAGAATCATAATTTGAGGTAGATAGACGGTTATTATATATTGGGAAGAATAATCCGATGAGTTTAAAATTTTAAATATTGGGTCCACTAACCAAAATATATTTAGAACTTTTAGTCAAAACTTTTAGTCAAAATATTTCATAAAAGAGAAATTTCGTGGAATTTCGAGGAATTTACTTAAATGTTTTTTAAGTCGGAACTTCGAAAATATTTCAGCAATATTTTGTTACGAAGTTTAAACAGGCCGAAGTGCGTTCGGTAAACGTCAGTTAGCGAAAAGCCGCTAACTTCATAACATCATAAAAATGTATATAAGCTGACGTCAAGTACGGACTCGTCTATTTTGCGATTATTCTATTATGCCTGGTTCATGATGTGAAGGATATCACAAATAATGTACGCCATACGATATGCGTGTTAATAGTTTCCCACGAGATGGCGAAAATTCGGTTTAGAGTGTTCAAGAACGAGAACCTGAAGATCTTGGAGACGAATCCCGTTCCAGACGCCCCATTGAATTTGATGTGCAAGGATTAACGTACTTCTACTCCACGACAGTTAGCAGTTTCATTCACAGTCACGAAACGATTGAAACGCATTTGCATAAATAAAAAAGTACCAATGCACGATTCTTGGATGCCATATGAATTATACTGTATAACATTCAATTTTATGTCAACAATTATTCACTGAGGTAATTAGTTACTGGTAATGAAACTACAATAATAATATATAATAAGGCCGTACGTCTTTTGAAGAACCCATTACATCATCACCGTGGTGTAATGGGTTGTTCAAAAGACGACCGGCCTTTGACGGCACGGCGCATCGTGTGGACCAGTGGCTCGATTCCCGGCCGCTAATCGAGCAGGGCTGGGATTGTCTGTAAGAGATTGCTTCTGTAGCAATATGTATTAATTGTATGCATTTAAGTAAGTAAATAAATAAATAAATCATTATATAAAACAATAGCTTATTTTACTATAAATAACAGTTTTAGAAACCTAATAATAATTAAATATTTGAAAGGTAATTCCGAGCTAGTTGTAGAATATCAAAAATGATATTCATTAAGAGTTGTTTCCGGAAGGTTTTACGGTAAATACAGGAATTTATTATCAGAAATTAGAACGAATCGATTCAACGAACCAACTGCGTAGTTTGTTTTCTTTGTGGCAGTATTATATAGCAAACCGCAAAATATAATTGTCAAAAACTACAGAAGGTAGACTGGGTTCTGCTGTCAGTTCACCTACTTCACCAGACATCGTGTCATCTAATTATAAGTTAATCAAAGTCCGAAAAAATATTTATGCTGTAAAAAAACACGATAGGGTAAACGACTTTCTAAAGTAATTTGTAATTTTTCTTATTTCTTAAATATCTGTAATATTCGTAATTAAAACAGAAATTAATAAGTCAATACAGTCGAATAAATTTTAATACGTCTTTGAATTCACATTTACACTTATAAAAATACTGAACGTTAAGGCATACATTAATAAGTTCCGAGCTCTCTTTGTTGGACTATTACACTAAGATTGCTTTCACAAATTATACATCATTATTTGGTTTATTACTACAAATTATTTATGTGTATACTCTTATTATTGAATTTTATGGCGTAATAACTTTTCAACGTCAGGAGTTTTTTATCTATGCATTTCATTTCATTATCATCACCTACAACTATATATATTTAAGTGCACAAACTATTTCTCTTTGTCTGCGTATTCGACTTCAAATTCATCGCAATTTACAGCTGCTGCATTTCTCGGGACTTCTCCAGCATATTTAAATTTTGAATATAGTCTGTGTCCCTGGGCAGTAAAAGCTTCAGTAGTAGTCGATGTCTTCAGTAGTTATCGGAATCCACGTAACGGAAGTGAATGGAGTAACTGAGAGAAGTGAAATATATGGCCACATAAGAACTGCAGGTTTTACATAGCTTATATTAGATAATAGGAATAACCTAAAAAAGTACGCATTAGTACCAACAGAGTATATAACAAAGTGTTAAATACGAATAAAACTTGCACTATGATAGTTCCATACATACGTATGAACTTAAAATATTTGGTATTGGTTTTAAACTGTTGTAATATAGTATTCACCATGTAAACATATTGCTTATTACTTATTTCACAAATTTGTCAAAAGTTATAAGATTTAGAATATTCGGTAAAATTTTCGACAAATTTTGGTTAAATTTCTAATAGCCACGATTTGTTCATAATTTTTAATTATAAATTTGTTCATGATTTTGATTTTAGCAGTTTCGGCGATTAAGGGTACCAGGGTTTCTGTAAATATTTTAGGAGACGTTGCTATATCCGTCTATATTGATATATGGAACGTAGCAATCTTAAATAAAATTCTGAGAAAACACTAGTTTTGGAATATTTATAACTTCATAGCTTAAGATAGCTGTTGAGAGCCTTGTATAGGGAGCCATTATTTTACTGAGCTAGTTGAAATGGATGGTGACATATGAACCGCTGGAATTTGTTTACAGAAGTCAGGATAGTTTGAAACAATTATTGAGGGTGGTGGACGTATCACAATTTGTGCTGGTGTCATAGGATGAGGCTCACACTCCTCACCAATCTCACACTCCTCCGTGCATACAATATGGTTAAAAAGAGGTACAAAATATTCTCTTCACGTATTAAGATATAAATGCTTTGTTAAGTTACTTTCGTACTAAACATTTTCTTTTATATTTATCTGTTTTTCTAATAAACTAATGTAATTTATTCTTTCGTTTTATAGATTAGAATGAAAAAAATATTAAATTTGAAATAGACGTACGAACACTATTTCCTCGTACATTTAGATGTTGATAAATATAAACATTTTTAGGTTATTTAATATTTCTATTAAAGCTATTTAAAAAATTAATATTTTTTTCAGTGTGTAGTTATATTTTCTAGCATAAAGAATTACGCAGGAAAAAGAAAATTAGCTAAAATCACGCGGCAACGCGTACCCCAATTTTTATGTTGTGTAAATGAGAAAAGTCAATGAGTACACATTTTTATTATTTATCCCCTGTAAATGCTAACATAAAACAAAAAAATTAATTTTTTAAAGAACATGGAGTATAGATTGAGTCAATCAAACAGCAAAAATGGAAGCTCCATACTCTGTCTATCCCTACGTCATAACGTAGCATTTTGTGACAGCAACTTTAATGAAATTATAAAGGAAAATTTAATGCGATTAAAAATTATTTTATTTGCACCAATGCACAGGATAAAAAATTACGATTTTATAAAGTATCTCTCCTTATATTAAGCTTGTCCGGAAAGCTACTTAGCTAGAATTTAATTGCACCAATGCACAGGATAAAAAAATTACGATTTTATAAAGTATCTCTCCTTATATTAAGCTTGTCCGGAAAGCTACTTAGCTAGAATTTAATTGCACCAATGCACAGGATAAAAAATTACGATTTTATAAAGTATCTCTCCTTATATTAAGCTTGTCCGGAAAGCTACTTAGCTAGAATTTAATTGCACCAATGCACAGGATAAAAAATTACGATTTTATAAAGTATCTCTCCTTATATTAAGCTTGTCCGGAAAGCTACTTAGCTAGAATTTAATTGCACCAATGCACAGGATAAAAAATTACGATTTTATAAAGTATCTCTCCTTATATTAAGCTTGTCCGGAAAGCTACTTAGCTAGAATTTAATTGCACCAATGCACAGGATAAAAAATTACGATTTTATAAAGTATCTCTCCTTATATTAAGCTTGTCCGGAAAGCTACTTAGCTAGAATTTAATTGCACCAATGCACAGGATAAAAAATTACGATTTTATAAAGTATCTCCCCTTATATTAAGCTTGTCCGGAAAGCTACTTAGCTAGAATTTAATTGCACCAATGCACAGGATAAAAAATTACGATTTTATAAAGTATCTCTCCTTATATTAAGCTTGTCCGGAAAGCTACTTAGCTAGAATTTAATTGCACCAATGCACAGGATAAAAAATTACGATTTTATAAAGTATCTCTCCTTATATTAAGCTTGTCCGGAAAGCTACTTAGCTAGAATTTAATTGCACCAATGCACAGGATAAAAAATTACGATTTTATAAAGTATCTCTCCTTATATTAAGCTTGTCCGGAAAGCTACTTAGCTAGAATTTAATTGCACCAATGCACAGGATAAAAAATTACGATTTTATAAAGTATCTCTCCTTATATTAAGCTTGTCCGGAAAGCTACTTAGCTAGAATTTAATTGCACCAATGCACAGGATAAAAAATTACGATTTTATAAAGTATCTCTCCTTATATTAAGCTTGTCCGGAAAGCTACTTAGCTAGAATTTAATTGCACCAATGCACAGGATAAAAAATTACGATTTTATAAAGTATCTCCCCTTATATTAAGCTTGTCCGGAAAGCTACTTAGCTAGAATTTAATTGCACCAATGCACAGGATAAAAAATTACGATTTTATAAAGTATCTCTCCTTATATTAAGCTTGTCCGGAAAGCTACTTAGCTAGAATTTAATTGCACCAATGCACAGGATAAAAAATTACGATTTTATAAAGTATCTCTCCTTATATTAAGCTTGTCCGGAAAGCTACTTAGCTAGAATTTTTTTAGTCACCGGTATTATTTTTTTTTTAATTTAATCTAAAATGGCATCTGCATCGCAAGATATGAGCCCCCACGGAGGGTTTTTTAGTGTCTCTTAACTCTACCTCTTTAACCACTTGCTTCAAATATCTAATAAATTTGGACAACTGCATATATTAGGTACTTCAATGTGAAATGACTTTAGTTTAATTAATTGGATTAACAAATTAAAGAGATCTCCGCAACCAATATTGCTTTCTCATAGCAAAATATGCTAAACTCAAGGTACTGTTAGAATGTACAGTTTTATTTCTTCAGTGGTTTTACGTTTTAACTAATCGTCGCGATACTGCATCTGGATTCAACTTAAACAAAGGTCGCTTACGGTATTATTAATGGTTATGTAGGCTTTTGAATATGAATGTTCGCATATGGTGTTTGGTGCTTATTTTATCAAATAGTCAAATTACCAACATTTTGAACAGTCGCAATATATACCTACTACTCATTGCTGAATAGACTGCAGTATTAGTGTGCAAAATAGTTGATACAAATACGATCGAAAGTTTTGCTTGCAACAAAAAAAAATATATATGTAAAAACGTACAGAAATAATTTCGAAAAAATTGCGTGACAAAGTTGAAATTAAAATGTTACCCCGCCTACTACGAAATATTAAATTTCTTTAATTACTGAATTAGTAGTTGAAGTTAGTTTATTAACATGAATTAGTAAATATTATTCATATTTCAGTCGTACTGAATAACCCTAAATCTCTTAAAAATATGCTCATCAAAATACTCAAACCGATTTCAAAATATATCTTAATGATTTCTATCAAATTCGCCACATACAAGCTCTTGGTCAAAATACAATCTTATATTTGAGAACATATAGGGATAAAAGGGTAGTCAATAACCTAAAAAAGTACGCATTAGTACCAACAGAGCATATAACAAAGTGTTAAATACGTATAAAACTTGCACTATGAGAGTTCCGTATATACGTGTAAACTGTCATATAATTCACCACGTTAAGATGTTGTTTATTACTTATTTCACAAACGTGACATATCACAAATTTCTCAAAAGTTATAATATTTAGAATATTTATAAATTTAGCTTAGTTATAAGATTCAGAATAATTATAATATTTAGATAAGTTATAAGATTTAGAGATTTAGAATATAAATTTCTAACAGCCATGCTTTTGCAAGGGTTTCTATAAAAATTTTCAGGGACATTGCTACATCCGTCTATATTGATATATAAAACCGCGGGGCATAGCAATCTTAAATAAAATTCTGGGAAAACGCTATTTTGGGATTTTTCTAACTCGCTCCTTCTATTTATACTCCATGCAATACATAGAATCTAGACAAATTTTTTTCAGTTATTTCATTTGCCTACTCTAAATATTCCTGAAAACATTTTTGCGTCTTAACTTGAAATATATTTATGTGAACTGATCACCATACATTTTACCACTATGCGACACAATTTCAAGTTACTGCGTCAAATATTTTAAAAGCAAATTCGTTATTACGGAGTGACATACGGACGAACAAAACAGTGATCTTGCAAGATTTTTTTTCTATTCGAATCACGTAACCTTAAAAACCGACGTACAAGAGATATGTCGGTTTTTAAGGTTACGTGGACTCGTGATATCAAATTATCTCTTGGGTCTTTCAATAAAGGTCTACACTGTAATCGTCAGATATATTTTTAAATTTACCCCATCATTAATTTAACGACGTCATACCATTTCTTTTATTAAATTTATATTCAAGATCATGTGTATAGATTAATTAGGGTTTAACTAATGTGAGAAAGCAGAGAGAAACATCGGTGCAAAAAGAAGGTTACATAAAGCGAAACGTTAAAGCAAAGGTTAAAACATTTTTAACGAGTAACTTAAATCAGGGATGAAGTTTGATAATTTATTAATTGTCGGTTTTAATTTGTACAAAATTAATATTTCTTTATATCAATTACTAATTCTCAGTATATTACATAAATTTAAACTTATATGCATACGACGAAATTTGATAATAAAACTGAGTATTTTTGTTTATATTTATTACAATTTGAAGATTATAAAACTAATTAATGCCTCTTAGAAGTTTTGTGTCCCGGAAGTTCTATTCTTGCTACCTATTTTAAACACGCATTTTTTTTATTGAATTGGAATATTATTAAATGAATCTTTTAGGGCGTAACATTCGATTCGAACACGATTTTAACTGCTGATATCTTTAGTTCGGAATGTAATATTATTATATTGCGTTTTGCTTCAAAAATAGTTCTTTAGTAGTGGTTCTTTAATAGTTCTTTAGTAGTCGTCTTCCAGTATGTTTTTTTGTTTACTTGTGCAATATTTTACATTTCCATGCCAGAGCAAAATTTTCAAATCGTTTTAGATCTGCATTCAGGAAAATTGACAAAAACATGCGCAGATAATGATGTTAAACAATGTATAATGAAACATTACGAAAAATAGTGTATTTGGCCATAAAGGTAAATTGTGAGCGACAAATTTTGCTTTTGCCCACCCCATCGATCCTTCATTTACAGTTATTTCCGTTAAGGAGCCGTATTTAACCGATTCCTACCAACTTGTGAAACGGATATTAAGCCAAATGAAAAAGTTCTTCCGATGAGATCTGAAACAAAGGGTAATGATTTGCAATGAGTGAGTACAAAAATATACGGCCATTAAATGAAAATGTGAGAGGCATGATGTACCTCTTTCAAATGTTGACTGTTTTTTTTATATTTTTAAAGTTAACAAATACTTTTTTAATATTTTAATTATTATTTTTGTTTCTATGGCTTATAACATTTATTACCCCTTTTTGGTTTTACCCTAATCAAATAAAAACTTCTAAATCTACATTGCATGTTACCGTTACATTGACAACTCACCAGTTTTCGGTGGTTTCGATCGTTCCTAATTAAGGTTTATTTTCCTCATTTTATTATAATTCAGTGCTAATTTGCTTCGAATTTTTTTAATTCTTTTCAATAGACACCAAACCCAATTATGGTTTAAACACGGCATGCGTCAATCCAATTTGTCTACGCAAGATTGATTTCAAATTGGTTTCCAATTTAAAGGCGCAATATAAATTGGTTGATGTAATTGCTTTTTTTGGGACGTTAGATGTTCTATCAGAACATCTGATTGCGTCTAAAAAATTGTTTTATCTACATCAAAAACGTGGCTCTGTTCATTACCATTAGGTAAACTAGCTCCTAGACTTGACAATTTGTGGAAATGAAATACATTTTCGAATTACATTATTGAATAGCATGCTTGACTTAGCTTATTTAAACAGAAGATTTCACTGAAAACGAAATTATATATTGGCTACGAATATTAGAAACGAAACTTCACGTTAATAGTTATATTTTTAATACCGAATAGAAATTTATCGATTTAGCTTTAATATACTATTATAAGAACAATTTAGTTTTTTATGAATATAACTGATTAATATTAAATAAAGAAATATTTGCTACCCCACTTCCTTCCACAAATTCTAAGCGGCAATGCGCTTTTTCAAGTTTCTTAATAGGTACTGAAATGAAAATCAGAATGAAACGTATAATAATGGATCTACTTATTTTACAATTCTTACATTAATAAATCATTCATCATTATACTACGACTCCATATCCATATTTTGATATGCTGCACTGGTAAGAGTCAGTCTAGAAGATGAATTTCTCAGAATTTCTAATTACTTAAAACGGACAAAATTGTAATTTACGGAAAATTACGGAAAAAATAATAATTAGAAACCGTATACGATAGACAAATATTTTATATTTAGTTAAAAAATCCAGGGTTTCTGCGAAATAATACAGCGCCATGTATTTAACTTCTAGTGAAAACTTGACCAGTGCTTCGTTTTTTATAAGATGTTATCTACATACCTAGTTTGGATAGCGTGTCTGCCTATACTACATGATAAAATATAAATAGTAACTAATAAATTAGCAGGATTTTCTTTAATTAATGCTATAAAACATTGAATAAGACCTATCATTTATTAAGGAAATATCCATCAAAATGTAAATGACGTTGTGTGTAAATGCCTTAAGTATGACGGATGTATATGTTGGCTGAAATACAGTTTAGAACGATTTTCTTTTTCCAGTAAGTAACTTGAAAAATTGACAAAGAAATTATTATATTCCAAAGTTTGTCAAAGATATATCTTTTCCATATTTTTGTTGCAAAATGTAGTTAAATGATTTTTTTATACGTTGAACCATCGTGTCGCTATTTTAAAAGTGTTGATCCAATTTTGTTTGCCTAACCAATTTTAAAACCTAACGTAACATACCCTAAACTAACCTGACCTTATCTAATCTAACCTAACCTTCTACAATTTCGATGAAATGTCAGCTCGTTTGTCACTCACAATTATGAGGAAAAAACGGAAATGGGAATTCAAAAAAAAATTATTTTTAATGACATTCAGCAGTCCATCACTTTGTATTTGTTAACAAGTTTTCTGCCAGAAACGTAGTGTTATGAGATCTGTAATAATCCAAAAATCAATAAATTACGTCTTTTAAAGACAACTTATCTGCTGGTTCTCCATTATTTAACCTTGAGTCAAAACTGTCATTTTTCATAAGTTACATATTTGCAAACCAACATAACTGTCCTATTTTGGTTTCTCGTGGCTAATTTTCCGAAAAATATTTTTTAAATGTCAAAAATTTAAATTGTTTTTCACCGCTTTCACGAAATGTTCTATCAAATTTTGTTTTTTATGTCTATTTTATATGTTTATTTTATACTCCAGAATAACATTTCATGACACAATAGGGGGCAAATATTTATTGGTTTTGCACATATTAATTGACTTTTTTGAGTCATTTCAAATTAAATAGTCCTTTTGTCTTTTTATCCCACAAACAAAGGAAGCAACAGTAATTCGTGAAACCTCCTTTTAACTGAATTAAAAGGACCACTTGGGAAATTTTATAATATTTTATATATGTAGCCCACAAAACTGCTAAAACAGATGGTTGAAACACTTATCATGGCTGTTTTTCTGGATAAATTAAATTAATATATTAACGCTTAGTAAAGTTTCGAAAAAAAGAAGAATACAAATATTATCTATGCATGTATTAAACTTTAACATGACAAGGTTTTAAAACATCTTTTTTTTTAATTTGAATGATGGTATACAAAAACATTTTATACCATAATTTAGAAACGAGACCTGTTTAATCTCCTTATGTTGGACTACATGTGTCACTTTTGATATATACAATTAAAAATAGGTAGAACAATTTGTGTTAGAAAAACGTAAAGCAGAGTAATTATTAATCATATTAAAAAAAACCTTAGTACATATTTATTGTCACCAAAGTTTCACAAAAAACAATTGACTACTTTTTTATCGTCGGTAACAATTTTAGATATTCATTAGAAATTATAAAATAAGAAATGCTACGAAATGGAATTAACAGATGTTTTTTTATAGATATATTACAATCAGAAGCCAGAAACAATTTTTACAAGCTTCCTTGTATCTCCGAAGCTGCTAAAATATGTCGAATATTTGTCTTTGTTCGGAACATAACTTCTCAAGTCATTTACTTAAAAGAGAATCATTTCAGCCCTCTGTCTTTTAAACTACGTTGAGAATAAATATTCATTAATGACATAAATACACGTAGTACACCATTCTAGAATAAACCGTATCTACTTGAACGCTCAAAAAACATTTCAGCTATTTCAGAACGTAAACTTCCCTCAGTGACTTCTATATTTTTCTTTCCAAATAGATATTTATCTAGCCATCTTAAACCTGAAAATCGTCAAAATGTTGATTGCTTAGCATACCGTACACTTAATTTTCGTGAAAAATTTTACTGACATTAAAGGATTAGGTTACTATCTAAATAAGTCGAAATGCTTATAATATTTTTAATTTCTTCAGCAGATATGACTAAATACTATTTTTTAAACAAAACATAAATTGCAGAAGTCATGTTAGAAATTTATTCTCCATTTATTTACAGAATTTTAAATAATTCCACACATATTTTGAATTATATCATTTAAAAATATTTATCAGATGTAAAATATTTTAACATGGTATCAAAATTCCTTACGTGATTATTTATAATAATACTTCTTTTAAAGATGGTTTATTAAGATGAGATAAATAATTTGATACTTTTTTTCGGATCTGGACGTAGATTGTACAAAATATATTACATTTTAAAATATATAAATGTTTTTAAAGGCATACGGAAATAAATGAAAAAATGTACATAATCCATTATTTTTTTTCATTTCATTTTAGTCAATTACAAAGCAGCAAAAAGTGCTGCCTCCTGAAAAAGCATTGTTTTTTTAAACCAAAGAATTCAAGAAGACTCTTTTATTACAATATTGTATCGACCCAAATGTTTTAATTTTAAAAAACTATCATTTTGTTAATGGTATTAAAACGAAGAGTGTATTTTTCTTGAAAAAATTATACATTTCTTATAAAACTGTGTAATTTTTGTTTTACTTTAAATGGCGATATTTGAGGGCTCTTAATATAAATATGTTAACAGTTTAGATAACAGAACTATGCTCACCTCATAATTCAAAAGCAATTTAAAAGCAAATAAAAAAATTTAGATCAAAATACACAAAATATGATGTATGTAACTGTTCCAGTAACATTTCACCTCAGAAAATAATACAAAAAGAAATAGATTGAGACAAAATAATTTACATAACCCTTTATTTAATTAAATAATCATAGTGACTCTACGAACTAAAAGAAATTAGATCGATAACATTGAAAAATTCGTTGAAATTCATGTATAAAAAAATGTAATTATCGACGTTATAAGATTTATATACATAATTTGTATTAATTTGCAGTTTAATATTGCTAATATAATATACATTAAATAATATCACATTCTGTTTGCAACTACTTTATCTTAAAATTATTTTAATTTATATCTATCCTGTGTAAGAATATTTACACTGGAAATAATCCACATTTGACCTTAATTATAATGCACCGTGCAAAGTTTCGAACACTATTTTTTGGCTCCACCTTTCTCCAAATTATTTATTGCCATAGCTCTGAAGGAACTAACCATATCCCCTGGGTGCACACGGAACGACATACGGCCGATTAATTTACATGACATCGAACAACGAAATGTGCCGCTGGAGTTAATACGTTGGTGCGAGGTTTGTCGGGAAATTACTCAACATTCTAACAAAATTATTATTTGGATAATTTTATTATTTATTATTTATATTTATTATTTATGCTTTAGAAATACTACATATACGTACCTAAAGCATTACATATATATTAACTTTATTCATATTAAGATATCGCACGATACATTTATTTTCCACAACGAAGTAAGATATAATAGTACTTAATACATAACTTTACCTTAATCTTTATTACATGTCTTAAAATTCAAAGTCCACAAAGATATACATACAAAACAGACGGAATCCATTAAAATAAAACATAAAAATTGGTTGCTCATTTCTTTTTAGTGTAGAAATAACATTAACCAGCGCATTTTATTCATTATCTTCAAGTCGAATTAAATTAAAAAAAAACGACTCACAAGCGAAAGTTTCCTAAAAAGCCGTGAGTAAATCTTTCGGTTTCCCATAGCCCGAGGCCGTCTAAAATGTGGAAAAGGAAAATTTTAATATAAATCTTGATTCATAACAGATTATGAGCCGCTTTGTTCCTGAAGCGGACAGTTGCCATTTTGAATTAATACACTGAATGTTTATTATGTTAATTCAATTCATTACTGCCGTCGCCTTTTATTTTTTCGGCGTTAATCGGAAGGAAAATTTATGGAAATGCTGATGAGTAAATTTGGGAAAAGAAATGAAATTATGGTGTGCCGATGCTTATGAGGTGTTAACCGATTTTTCGTCCTAACAGCATAACCTCATAAGTTCCTGTAAAAACCATTGATATTCTATCGATAAGGTAAACAAAATTGAGTTAAATCAACATTTTGTTATTACAATTAAATTCACTTAATATATAAGTAACTGATGTTATATATAAAATAGAAGTTCCGAAAAGGATAACGGAAATTTTAATTTTTCAGGTAGGAGTCTTTTTCAGAAAAAAATTTTAATGTCATAGCCACTTAATAGTATCAAAATCAGAAATGAAAATGTACTAGATTAAATTGGGATATTATCTTAGAAAATGTCCATTTAGCGCAGTTTATAAAATGGTAGAACGTTTCCTATTTTACACCTCCGAAGAGAAATATATTGATATATTATTGCAAGCAGCTAGTTAATTGTGTCACTATACTATTAATAAGGATTTCGAAAGAAAATTCTTTATAAAGTCACGGATATTTATTATTTATAAAATTAGTATATCAGAGTAAATGGTATTATGCAATGTGCACTGTGGGGATATATATATATATATATATATATATATATATATATATATAAATATATATATATATATATACATGTACTGTTTTTCACTTTTTAACTCCGGGATATTTCGAAAGAACGATTTACCATTTATTGTCTTAAAATTTTCACATTTTATATTACATTACATTATATGTTTACATTTTTGTGTAGTGTAAATGAAAATTAATTTGCCTAGAAAATTTCTTATTTAATTCAACACTTTTGAAATATCGGGAGTGCAATCATATACTGTCTCATAATTTTATGTCATTTTCAATAATTCAATTTCATTTAGTGTTATTTGTTCTATACTCGCATTTCTACAAAAAAGTTTGACTTGATATCCTTCTGACATCAACATTGATCGGAAAATAAATTGAATTGAAAATATTCACAGAAGTTTACGTACATTTTCCCGGAAACTAGACCAACATTGCCCAGACGTAGTGAGTTGCTTTTAGCCATGTCTTTCGGGAAGATTGAAATTCGGGAAACTTTATTTTTACACAAATACAAATTCTTTGCGGACAAAGAACTTGAAATATTTAAAGCTTTCGTTTTATTCTACCTTTCTTCAAAATTGTCTTCTTCGCATACCACCTAAAAAAAGATAACACTAAGGTTGTGCGTAGTTGCCATATACATACACAATATTATATCACCAAAAATAATAGGTGCCATAATTTTTTAAAAATATCTTATTGCTAGAGTGATCAAGAGTGTATTACAGGGAAATTTTTAATTATACTTTATTGATAATCAGTATGTCTTCCAAACGTAAAATGACGTTTAGAAATCAACTCATTTTTATATTTTGGTAAAACTTTTTATTGAATAAAAAGGGGAAAAAAACATGTTTCTTTCTTTTATATTTTAAAGCTGTTCCACTGTGACACGCAAATAAAGATAGGCATAAGGGGAATTAATTTGTTTCGCTGATGTATGCCTAAATATAAAAATATCAAAGTGTTTTGGTTATATTTTACTCATGTTATTGGTAACAAGTAGCACCACCCGCTGTTTAAATTTAATGAAATTTGATTCTAAACTATTTCAGTTAATCTGAAATGTTGCAAAAACATTAATACTATAAAATCAAAAATTGTGCGTGTCAACCGCGACTGGAGTTTACTCGTTAATAGATAAATTTTGGCAAGCTTCCAATAACATATAGTGATTCCCGTAACATATAGTGTTTCATTCCAATAGGTGCACAAATACAAAAGTTATATTAATTGAAATAATTCGACCTATTCTAGAAACGCGCTTCAGTCGATTTAGCTAAAATTTTGTTAACTGTAGTTTGTAAAACCATGATTGGAAGTTTATATGAACACAAAGTTAAAAAATAATGCCTGATAAATACTAATCTAAGTGTCCAAATAATTATATTTACAGACAGTAAATATACTTATTTGGAAACTTAGATTATTATAGTAAGAAAAAAAAACTTTACAAATAACTTTCGTTGGTTTTATTGTGTTTGACTAAAATCCTGTGTTTATAATAATTACTTCATTCTTATATAAGAGCAGTTATTAAGTTGTTGTGTAGGGCGTTATTAAGTTGGTAAAAGTTTTATTTTTATTGTGCATTTGTAAACATAATATATACTTCATATGTTATTATATGTATAGATTATTGTGTGTTTGTAAATATATCTTTCTATTTTCTTATAATTTGTGTACATGTAGATGGGCGAACACGTAACAACTTTTCACTACAAGAAAATCTGATAAATGCAAAACTGAACTCCATGTGAACAAAGTCGCGGGCACAGCTAGTAGGGAATAAATTCTAAGCAGTATATGCCCGTCCATTTATTAGGGAAATGACAATTTGACGATTGTCCATAAAACGTGACAGTTAAATTACTAAAATTGCAAAATAATCCTTAGTTAATACAGTGAAGAGCGCAGATTGCATTAATTGAATACTATCTAACGGAAAAAAGTGAAAAAAATATTCTCGGAAAATCAACGAGATGGCGTTCGTGAAACCTCTCGAGGTTTTTCTGAATGAAAAAAAATCATTCAAATAGATACTTTAATAGATGAAGCATGAGGAAGTAAGCTAACAAAGGAAAAAACAATTATACATATAATTAAGAAAAAACCATAAAATTTTACACGTAAAGTTGCTGATTTTATCTTTCTATTCTTTGGCATTTGATTTTATCTTTGTGTCTTTCGCACACTTTTAACTTTTATGTTATGAATAACTTAATTGTGATTGAGATGTTGTTTTTTTTTAGATAATACTGCCAATCTAATAAAAAAATCGTTAATTTTAAACATAACGGTTTTCCATAACTTTATTTAATTACGTTTCATTCGTACTTGTTGGCTACCAGATGGAATACATGTTTAAATTGTGTTAATGTTTTGATGAATGTTGCAAAAATGAAAGTATTCATACATGATTCTCACATATAACGTTGTCTTAAGAGTATCAGATGATTTGTATTTTTAACATCCAGGAATATAAATGAGAAAGTTTGAATGCTAATAAAAGTATAGTAACAGTTTCATTTTTTTCATTGATTTTTTGGAATATAAAACAATCATTTTATGAATGTTTTGTATTCCAAAAAATTTAGTAAGCTCAAATCCTCAATCCAAAAATTATCGTATAGAATTTTTATTAAACTATCTAAAAATATTAATATTATTTTTCTCTATGTAAACATATTTATTTGCCTAGTATATCCTTCACAGACGTAAACATATTGCCAATTTCTCAATAACTTCGAAATTTAACATTATTGCTATAGTCATCTAGTATATTTTAGGTAAACTTCAAATAAAACTATTTCTATAATATTTTTCTCAGTAATTTTGGAAATAAAAAAACAGTATTGAGGTCCTTATAACTTGTTCTTTCAATTGATACCTAATACGACGTATGAATATGAAATAATAATTTTTAATTACTTTTATATGCCTTCTCTAAAATATCTATCAATATATATAATACCTTCTATTGAAATATAAGGAGATTAATTTACTTCGTTACCATGTAATTTATTACCATGTAATTTCAAACTTCTCCTCCGAATAGTTTTGGAGAAAAGCGGATATAACTTAAAGACATTTGGACATTTAAGTGATCTTATATATGTTCCGGTATGTTTTTTTTTTCTTTTGATGCACGGAAAACTATTATGTTATATCACTAAATAAATACGAGTAGAAAGTTTAGGTAAGGTACCAAATAAATAAATGACCCATTTTCTTTCCTCCATCAGTCCATATTTTATTTTCGATTTAAACCCAGAGTTTGAATGAGTTTTTGTGAAAATAATGAACGACACAATTTATGATGCGTGTTTCAAATTAAGAAATTTTTTTTCTGAAATTGATCTAATTATTTGAATCAATGACGCGGCGCCTTGCTTAGAACAGTTGTAAATCATTTTTTTGCCAGTTTATAATCACTACTACAGTTTACAATCATCACATGTTACAAGTTACTGTTTATCACTTGACTATGGTGAGATGAAAATCACATCACATCTAACCATAGTCAAGTGATGAACAGTAAAATACGCAAATTTAATCATCCTCAAAGTAAATCTATAATATGTAAAATTATTAGAATAAAATAAAGACGATTGCGGAATAAGCAACACCAATTTGCTTGTGCTCGGACCCGCTTCGAAAGATAGTCATAACTCTTACCCAATATTAATTCTAAATTAAACATCTCTTGGTGCCAGGATTCAAAAAATACGTTTTAAAAAAAATATTTCTTTTTAAAACAATTTCATGAATATGTCGTGGAAATAATTCAGGATATCTGATAAATAACTGAACCATCTGAATGAAAATATTACCGTTAAAAACAAAATCTATATATAAATACAATAAATTATTTCAACTCACAAATGTAATCTAGTGTTTTTTAGATTAACATAAGATTGGATTATAACCAGATTGGGTCAGCCATCAAAAGTACCATAAAACACTCTATTACGAGTATTTGAAACATTGTTCCTATGTTCGACAAAAAGATAATTTTGCTAGCAAATAACACCTTTTAAAAATAAAAAAAATTCATTTTATCCAGTGCCTACTTTCAAAAAAATTATATTTTATCAAATCATGCCTGAAAATACTAAAAAAAATTATTTCCTTGTTGTAATGTTATCACAACATATTTGAACAAATTAAAATCGACATATCATTTTTTTACTACTTCATATTTCATTCAAAATTTCAAAAATTGGGTATTAAATTTCAATAAAGGATTTAAAAAAATGGTATATTAAAAAGAAACCATATTTAACAAATTCAAGGACTGTAATTCTTCTCAAATGGCCCCATGTAAATTTTTATTATATTTTTAACATTACATTTTTTTAAATTGAATGTTTTGTTTTTTCGTACTTTTTCAATCAGATTTTTAACAGCGTTATTATTATGTTTTACGTAATAAATATTGAGTTATATATGCATATATTCATTCGAAATATAAAAAGCAATTTTATAATAAAAAGTTTTAATAAAATCAAATAGAAAATGGTGAAAACCCAAGGCGGGTTTTTTCGTTTAGGTAGTATCAATCAAAAACTACTATAATAGTGTACATGAAACTTTCACTAATACTTTAAATCCTTAATTTTCTACAAGCTATTGTCAAATTATAACGTTATATCAATACTATATGTTGATGAGGGAAACGCCCATATGGGTTCATTATAACAAGTAAAAGCTCTCAATATTTTTAAATTTAACTCTTAGGTTATACATTCTTTTACACACGCACACGCTCATGCACACACACACACACACGCACACGCACACACACACACACACACACACCGGCCAATGACTTATTAAGACGATGTTATTAACTATATTTCAGAAGTAATAATACAACATACTTTATAACCTATGGCTATTTGGAAACTATACACTATCACACATTATTTTATTAGTAATAAAATTTAAATAAAAATGCAAAACATATCTATCATTTCATGTTCTTCTCACATTTCTGTTTCTTTATTTTGTTATCGTCATTCTTTGGTAAAATCCTTTATAATTAAATATTTTATTGTCGCTTATATATAAATGGTTTTCATAGCAATATGTTAAATCAAAATAGACTTGCAAATTATACATGCATTGCATCATATATCTGTTTCTTCAGTACCGTCGTATGTTTTGTCAAACTATAAGTTAGTTTGTTCATCTTATCAAGTTACTTAAGAATTGTAATCGTGAATAGCAAAAGTTCTATTTAATTTGTAATGTTCATAAATAAATACATTTGATTAAATTTTGAATTACTTGTACATATCATACTTTATTATTTGATTTACTTCACAAATTATTTATTGGCCCCATTTAGTAATAATTTTGATTTTTTTATAAAACTTTCCAATGTTAGCATATTAAATTGTCATATGTGCATGTTTTACTATAATCACCTATTTACGTTTAAGTACACAAACTATTTACCTTCATCTCCATCTATATATTTGACTTCGTACTCGTTCCAATTTACAGGTTGTATTTACCAAAACTTCACTGCGGTGTTTAAATTGCGGAAATAATCTCTGTCCCTGAGTTGAAATAGCTTCTGTAGTAGAAGATGTTGTTGTCGAGCGTCTCGTGACAAGAGCGAGTATAATAACTAGGAGAAGTTTTATTATCGAAGGGAATTTTAACAGTATAAAGTCTAACAACTGGAAAAGGTGTTGTTGTCGAAGGCATTATAACATGAGCGAGCATAATGACTTAGCGAGTTGAAATAGATGGCCGTATGGTAACTGCAAGTTTTACATAGCCTTAAACCGCTGTCAAGATTAAGGGATGAATTAAAAGCTGTTCTGTTTTATCTGGTATCACGGGGATCTGGTATGCCAATGGTCTCGAATAAAAATATTACTTGGCGAAATTATATGCGATTCGCACAAAGGGTGGAAGGAATCCAGGATGTATCCAATTAGGATTTGGACGGCAACCTTAACCGTTCCAAGTAGAAATGTGGCGACACCCGTATCCATTCCAATTAGGATTGGGACAAAAACCATAACTATTATTAGTACGATAGGGGTGAGAACCGTAACCGTTCCAAGTAGGATTGGAGCGATAATGGTCATCGTTTCGACTAGGATTAGGACGAAAACCGAAATACGGGATCCGAAATTTTCCATTTCAATAGTAAAATCATAGTCACCACAACCAGCACTAAATTCACTTTGAAAGAGGGGGGCACTACCAAATTTTCGACATTTTCCCTGTGATTTACAATTTGATTTTAAAATGTTTAAAAAATTTGTGACAAATACTCATTTATTTATATAATTAATATAAAGGGGCAATATTAAAAATAATAGCTTGTATTCAGTTATAACTTCTAGACTACCGGTTGATTTTAGCGAAGAAGGCAATCAAAACTTAAAAGCGTACTGTGGAGAAATATTTAGAAAAATTATAATGATTGGTTGCAATTAGACATTGGTCTCAAGAGTACCTTAAAATAAACTAACAAGTTATTAAGACCCAGCACATCGGCTGAATTTGTATCACTTTTACATCTGTTGGAATTACAACTCTGCTAAGTACAAGGAAGCCTTTTTCTGAATTAGAAAATGAACAAAAAAGAGACGCTTTGACCGCTTTATCTCTACTATTTTCTGTGAGGAGATAATGTCTGCACATAATCTTATGTTCAAATCTCACAGAAGTAAATATAATACTCAAATACTTAATCATCTGTTTAAAAGTTCATAAGCTGTAGCCAGAGCAAATAAATTTACCTTTGACAACGTGAATCCTAAACTTTCTCAAACACACTAACCCAATAGCAGCATAATATTTTAAGAAATAGTATACAAAATACTTATTTCTCTCCTACTATAAAATTTAGTCGGCTAAGTAGGAACGATTCACAATAGACATAATATTGAAAAAAAAATACAGCAAAGATACAATTCAGCCACGGTTAGATTTAACTACATAACTCTGAGCTATACAAATATTGAAGATGATTGCAAAGAATTCATATTAGTTAAGAAATGTGCTTCAGACTAAGCTAACGAAATGTAGGACGAGACATGGTAAATGATTATAGAAAATACAGGAAGTTTAGTGTTCGTTTTCGAAGGAAAGGTTGTTGGTGAAAACGAGTCTTCATATTCTACATATTTCTGTCGACTGCTATTTTTCCAATTTGTAAAAAAAATAAGTTCACTGTAATGAAGGAAAAGAATGCAATCGAATCCCAGATCAAGAATTTGAAAAATATTTAACTTGCAAAAATTAAAGTTTCTCATTTAATATTGCTTAGTGTATAAGGTAGGAAAGCATCTTCAATCGTATGCGATATGTTAGCATAGCTTTGCTATATCTGTTAAGCGACATCAAATGAGATGAATGAAATGATGAAAGAAATTTTGAAAAAGAATATCGCACTGATTTATATTAACACGGTATAACATCCTTGCATGTTTGGATGAGCTGCGTAAATTGTATTCTTCATATAACATATAGATTAGATTTAAAGATACGAGTAGTCAAAAACGAGGTCAAAACAAAAATGGATAAAGAAAACAATCTATTCAGAAAGCTTTTAATAATATTAAAATAGAGTATTAATTAATAGCTTAAAACAGAATCACAGTAAGAATAATCATGAAAATACTGTCAATAATGCTTTGCGCATGTCAAAACAATGTATCCATAAAAATTTCAAAGATTTTTCGCTATTTTAGAAGAATTTTCTTCACGATAACAAACGGATGCCCAAAAATTGAAATAATTTGCTGAAAATGCCGTAATATTGTGCGTAGATTTATATGAATTGTATTATACGCTCTCAAACGTAAACAAAGTTTTCGTGTGTATGAAAGACATAATTAAAAGTTAATACCAATGGGTATTACCTTTTAATTATGTCATCACGAAAAATAAACAAAAAGCCATGGATGAAAACATTTTAAATATATTGGTAATTATTTCAGATCTGACTAGAATATTTCGACAAAATGACCCAAATATATAAAACTCAAATATATAAAAGGTTGTCAGATTTAACTAAATTTTTACAAGTTTTGACCGAAAACGATGAAAATATTGAATTTATAGATCCAGATTTACAATCCAAACCTGAGGATATCATTTAAGTATTAAGAATAAATTAGTTTTTCAGGGGATATTATTGAAAATGGAACATACATAATATTTAAAATTTAATTTTTCCTGATTCTAAGGGTTTTTAAGGTATGAAATAACTGGTTACACTACTCGCTTCTCCATGATACATGTTGAGAAAGCTTGAAACTGACGATATTTTCTACAATTTCACTTTTTTTTTATGAAAATAATTTGAACGAGCTATCAGTTTTAAATAGGCTTTTACTTTATATTAATTAAAAATGGAAACTAAAAACATCAGATAGAATTATAATAAATATTCAAGAACTATTTTTGGCCGAATTTCAAAACAATTTATCGATAATTGTGATCTATTCTTCCGAACTACATTTATAAGATATTCCATTTATTATATTCATAATATTTTATTACATCGTATTAAAATGATCCATTAACCAACGAAGGGTAAATTACAGGCAGCATATTGATCAAAAATACTTTAACGAGTGCAACTAGAGTCTTTTATGATGTTAAAATATACTTAATTAAAATTTGTATTCAAAATCGGTGGTTCAATTGTTTCAGCAATTATCTGTTTTACACCAATCAATGAGCTGCACTTCGATTCAAATTTAACAAATGTACTTTTGATATTAATACCGTGCGTATACTCTTTTTAACTTGATAAAATGTTTGGTTATTATATCACCAATTATAATCGCACGATTTACCTAGTACTACCCATTGCTGAACAGACTTCTATAGTCCTAGAAGAAATAATTGTTAAATACAGAAGCAAATACATGCAAAACAAATATTTATTATACAAAAAATAAATTGTGCGGAAATTGAATAACAGAATTGAAATTAAAATATTACCATATCTGCTATGTACTATTAATTTTTATTTTTTGATATTACTAAATATTATGTATTTTATTCGTACTTAATAAGTCTAATTCTCTTTTTTCAAATACTCAAATCACTTTCTTTAAATATATCTCCGGCAACACGCAAACTCTTGGACGAAATCCCATATTATGTTTGGGAAGCACAGATAAAATATTAGTATAAATAAAAATGTCACCAATAAACAGAAGATCAGTATTGGAACAGAAAGTTAAATACGAATAAAATTAGGCAATACCTGGGTTCCGTAAACACTTAGGCTTACAGACAAAAATTGTGGATTTATGGTATTTCAATTCATTAAACATATTATTATATTATACACCGTGTAAGCATATTGCCCAGTACATCTATAACAGACGTGAAAATATGGTACTATTATCAAAAACTATGAGATTTAAAATCGTTGACCTTTTCTCGGAAATAAGGGAGTGCGCTCAAAATGTGCTCACCACGGAAAAAGAAAAAAATTGTCCATAATTTGCATGTATTTAAAAATGCATTAAAAATTATGAAAGATTGATCTAATTTTTAATTCTACATTTAATTAAAACATTTTATGACCGGAAAACAGAAAACGTTTTAGGACTCATTACATAACAGTGGAAATAGGTAGTCACTTGCGCACCTGTACCACACCGGCTGTCAATTGACTTCCGTTCATGTGTGAAGAAATACAAGGGTAAAGTAGAATACTTTAAAGTTGAAATGTTGCGCTGGATATTATTATATATATTAGCGTATTTTCATCTTATCTTTTATTACATGGCGTTCATTTCCAAATAGAGAACGTTTCCAGTAACCATGATATATTTTTATAAATATATAAAACACGTAGCTTAATAAACACGAACTTTTTATTTAATATCATCACAACAATTTTAAGGTTTAGAATGACGTAAGTTTCATTTTACTAATTTTTTTCCTAAGCCCAATCCCCTTATGCAATGAGCATGCTACTTTTTAATACTCCAGTTTTTTTTCGTAATATTGACTTAACGAGTTTCGGGGACTAAAGGAGACAGGTTTTTTGTAGCTATTTGTCACAATATCTATACATCTATCTGAAGCAAAACAGTTAAATATAGTACTTTTGGAATCTTTATAACTCGCTATATGGTCGCATCAGAAGTTAATTGGCGTATAACTGATGTAAGTAAAAGGAGAGAATCATTAGCATACAAAATTTAGTAACACAAGGTATAACGGTGAATCAAAAGTGTAAAAATGTTTAGATGTAGATTTTATTTACGATGAGTTAAAATGTCATTTAATTTGACTAATGTCGATTTTAATAATTACGAAATTAATATCAAAACTTATAGAATTCCCAATGGTCTGGGTATGACATGATTTAAACACGTATTCATCTTACAAAAATTCTAATATCAGATTTGGACATTTCTTCGATATTATTGTTACGACTTGCATGTAATATAGTCAACTAATGCGTCTCAGAAGTCTTGGGCCCCGAAGGTTATCTTCCTTCTAACTACATTAAAGTAGCGTTGTTTTTGTAGAATTATGTCATAATTATATTAATATATTCAGTCAATGTTTCGAGCGTGATGCTATTTTATTACTTTTTGCTTCAAAAATAGTCTTCTTTACAAGAATATTGGCAAACATATGTTAAACAATTTACGAAAATGAATCCATTTAATGAACTCGTTATTTTCGACTACCAACCGCGTCATTCCAGTAAACAAGATCGGTTTCAAATGGGTTTTCATTCTATAGACATAATGTAAATTGGTTTAATTAACTGCTTTTTGAGCACCATTACATATTTTATTTGAATAGCTAGTTAAAATAACTCTTTCACATAAATCAGAAACGTGACTATGTTCATTAACATTGGGAAAATTGGCTCTTCGACCTGAAAACGTGTGGAACTAAAATTAATTTTCGAGTGAGCGTAATGAATTGCTTGTTTGACTTGCAATGTTTACGCAATCATTTTCACTGGAAATGAAACTACATATAGACGCCTCGTTCAATTTTGATGGAAAGCATTGCCAGAGGAATTTTATATGACCAGTTTGTTTTTTTTGTAATTATATTTGAGATCGTGCGATGTTTAACGTATTACCAGCGATAAATTCATCAAATTCGTTGTTAATGTACTCTTTATAACAATCGTTAAATAATTAAAAAAACATGTTTTTTGATAACTTCAATATCTTGAATAATATTTCAACACTTAACATATTGTCGTCTAAACCGCACCTTCCCCGTATTGTAAGGCGAAATTTGGAAATCGCATCCCAAAAATTGTAACACATGAAGATCTTTTTTAATATGTTTTAATAGATATCGAAGTTTAAAAAAAATCAAAATATGCAATGTTAATGAAACAACTTATTTCAAAATTCAAATTCTTATGTATCTTAATAATATATACATAACAAGACTCAAGGAGTTTATTTAAGTTTTTATGAGTGACAAAATTTTAAAAAAATATTGATAATGAGGAAGCCCCTTAATTTCTAATTTTCATACTTAATAAATTGTTCATCAAGTATGGTTGCATGCATATGCATCCATATTAATGAGCCAAGTTTATAAAAACAATAAAAGAGTAATGAAGAAACGTAAATTTTACAAATTGTTTTATTACCTTTATTGTCTACGTAGTTAGGAAAAAATAACAGTGATAAATATTGTTCGAAAGACAAATATTTTACGTTTATTTAAAAAGTACATGTTTCTCTAAAATAATACAGCGCCACCTACTTACCTTCAATCAAAAACTTAGCACTTCATTTTGTTATAAGACGTTATGTACGTATATTATTTATAGTGATGACTTATATCTTGTATATTGTTATATCTATTATATATAAAAATATTATGAACAGATTGAAATGGAAAAACATGTTATTTTTAAATTTTTTTCTACTTTTGTCTCGCGTACCCCAGTGAATTATGTGTTTGAAGAGGTGTTTTAAAATTCTATCAAAAACGGCCGATAATGTTTTCTAAAATGGTATTTTCATTGCTATATACGAATCTCCAACGTAATATATGGTGTTCCCTTCTCCTAACTATTTAACCACATATGTCAAAAATGTAAAAAATCAGGGCAATAACATTTACCAAATACTTAGACGCCAAATTATTTGCGTTGATTTATATTCACAAATAAAAGAGGCGACTAAATTATTAAATGTATTAAATTCCACAGAAACTTTACGCAAATATATTAAGTTATCTTTGCATAAACTTTTTATGACGTCAATTTATGCGTGTTTTGCCTCGTTTTATCACGACCTACAGTGAATAATTCTTTACGAACACATGACTAGGGAACTATAAATAAACGCGTGTCCATTTCGTACTTGGTAAGAATTCTTAAAGATGTAAGGACATTAAAACCAAGTAATTTTAATAATAATTTAAATTTTCAATGCAATGTTAATGAATGTTAAGGGGACATAGAGATTATAACATTTATTTGGATGTCTTTAACATTTAAATTTTAAAGCAATATTGGATGATTTAAAAAAAATATATGTTATTATGAAATATCAATAAAAAATAAAGCAAAAATTATTTTCAGCCACAATAAACAACGAATATGGCGCATCTTTCAAATTCATAGGGCGTATCGCTACAAAGGTCAAACGTATACCTTCATCACGTAGGGTTTTGACTGATTAAAAAAGCTCCGTATAACGCCATTTTTACATAAAGCTCTAAGCGCTCCGCGCCCGTACGTGTGCGCGATACACGAGTCGCCATTTATCATTCTGATGAAGTGTCCGTGCTGAATTGTCCTTTTTCGATAATTAGTTTTGAACAGGATCGTCAACGTATTTAGTGGAAAAGTTGTAACGTTAACACCTATATTTCATCCATTTATCATGTGCGCACCATGAGCAAAAATGATGTTAGTAAAAAGTTATAACTTCGATTTTTCAAAAGCTATTTCCTGTTATATCCTGCAATACATTGTTGACATTACATTTTTATTAAGCTATAGAACGGCTATTATATGTAACTCTATAGGTAAACGTGTAAATAAGAAACAATTATTTAGTTTCTTTCAAATTATATAGAAGGTTTTTCATATAGAAGATTTTTTAAGACTCATTATTTAAAATTTACTTTATTTTATTTTTAATAATTTTTTACAAGTATAAGTAGTTAATACAAATAAATAAATATAATAAATTGTTGATGCCATAACCACCAAATTGTTGATGCCATGGGACCACGTGGCTTTCGTAAACTACATAATTTCGTTTAAACCACATCCTCTCAAGTAACCTGCAGTTTCTTTAACTATAACCCCACTTCCCGCACTAGAGGTCATAATGTAGTCTGCTACTGAGCATATCAATATGTGGTAAAAATTACAATATAATTATAAGCATTAAATTATAATCGTCGACATTAGTATTTATGAATACGTCCGCAAAAATTGGGAAAATATGGTCAAAATGTGGTCAAGTACATCTCAATGCAGAGAATAAAATGGGCAGGGCATTTGAACAGAATGGACGACAGTCGGGCAACAAAAAATAACTTCTCAGCCAGACCACTGGGCTCTTGAAAAAAAGGAAGACCTAAACTTAGGTGCCTTGACTACCTGGAAAAGTACTTAAAAATCTTAAGCGTAACGAACTGGATGTCTCCGGCCAAGAACAGGAAAGTTTGGGAGTTGGGTCTCCGGAAGGCAGGAGCCCATCTTCGGCTGTCAAGCCATTGAAGAAGAAGAAGAAATAAAATACAAAATATTAATAAAGATTGTAACATGCTCGTATCTGCAGACTTGGAGACTAAATATAGATTGATTCGTTATGAAAATAAATCGTGGATTATGATACATAGCTAAATAATTAAAAAACTCTCAACAGTATAATTAACTTGTATCTAGTTTATTGGCTACGATTAAATCATGACATTTACTCAATAAATACAATATGCAAGTAATTATCATATAACTAAAACCAAAGAATGCAAATTAAATAACAGTAACTGAATTTTATAACAATTAATCATATTAAAATATGAAATTCAACCAATTTCACAGGTCAATAATTTCTATTTTTTTTTTATTCATTACATTACTCATTTTGAGTATTCAATATCTGCTTCCGTATCAAATTCAGTTTTAGTATGCAAAAATAAAATAATAATTGAGCTGGGACATAAAGATGATAGGACAGATATGACGAAAGTATAAATGTTCCTCGCTTGACCACGGAACTCTATAAAGGCTGGTTTAGCTAGTTATACATACTGGTCATTTGTCACTGTATGACATGTATGCCACATGCAAAAAAAAATATAATAATGACGACGATATGAAAGACAAATTTAAATAAACAACACAAAAAAAGCTGAATTTCTCAGCAAACTTGTAGCGTATCCCGCCATTACCTTATCACCCTCGATCGCATTAAGCGACCAAGGATTGCGGTCCGAATGGGTCCCGCCGACAGCCGCAGTGCGACAGACATGGATTAGCGCAGGACACAGCCGATGTTCTGATTTATGCCCGCCCTGACGGAGATAACGGTTTAGCACTTTGTTTTCTCTCTTATCTAATCATCGTTTATCTCCTTACAGGTGGTGTTTATATAAAGTCACTTAAATGTTTACTATTTTGAAGTAGTTATTGTGTTGCTATTAAATAAATTAAGGAATTATTCTAAAAATATCTGTAAATTATTTTAAAAATTATAACTAACAAATGTATTTCTTTTTTTGATTGCGCAAGTATATTCTATATATTCTACTTGCGAGTTAAACTATTTTGTAACTTCAATATAAAAAGTATAAAAAGATTCAACAAAGTATATTAACTAAGTTTTTTTTCGATATTGTAGATTTCGAGTTTGTAGATTTTTTTTTCTTGGTGAAATCATGAAACATTGCTATTTCTTGGATTCAGTGCCATAATCAAAATCAAAATAAGCTTTCAAAATATTTTATAATCGTGATTTTAGAGATAAATACACATTCTTTTTTAGAAATCCTGAGTAGCTATATTTATTATCAAAATAAACGGTATTACAACTCATCAACTGTTTATCCCGGTTTTCAAATATGAATGCTACAGTCTCTTAAAGGAAGGACGTTTTTGGTGACAGAGACATTGCCAAAGTTTATTTTTGAATCAATGTACTTATTTTTGAGCCTATATTATGCTTCTCAGTTTCATATAGGTGTTATCACCACCACCTTGAAACAAAAATCGGTGGGCTATGTTGGGAGGTTTAGTCATTAACCATTACCAATTGGTTGGGCGTTAAAAAGGTATATGCATGAGGTGTTGAAAAATAAGAAAGTAGTTAAATTTCTTCTAATTTTTTGTTGAAGCGATATTAATAGCTTATCATAGAGCTAAAATTTCTGCCAATCGAAGTACTTTCTGCTGCAGTGAATATCTTATTTTTTTATATATTTCAATCGTTATGTATGAATTATTTATTTAAATTATGTATGATTAAATCATAAAGGATTTTTTTTTAATTACTATGTATTTATAACGACAGAATATTTCTTTACATATCACCTTGCCCTATCATATGGAAGAGAGTTCTTGCTTCCTTTGTTATATAAATAATTGATACATTTGTTACATTGATAATTGGTTCTTTCCTTCATTAACATTTCTTCATAACGTACAAGAGAATCATCCCTAAATGTCACTGGTTTATATTTTGACCAATTATATAAGGTATAGGGTGTAGGGTTTACCAATTATATAAGGTGATGCTTCGACATTATTTTTTTAATTTAAATTTCACAGTCTTGTTTATAGGTTTTGTTTAGCCAGTCTTAGTTTTTGCACTTCATCTGCACTAAAGTATAAAGAAATTAACAACTTAAAGTTATGTCCCTGCGTGAATAGTTTATCACGGTGTCCTTAAGTATATTAAATCGTGCCACCTTCGTGACTCCGCCGTGCAGGGAAGAAAGAGTGAATGGTATTGAAGTGAATGGAAATAAGTAAACTAATTTTAAAATTACATATAATGTGTGGGTGCTAGGTATACGAGTTTCCAAAATAATTTTTTTCATAGTTCTGTTTATCTTCAGATATGTCTACAAAAAATGTAAAAATAAAATTAGTTCCCTCCCCCTGGCTTATTCCCGAAGCATACACAAGGGTTATCGAAAAAAGAGGAAAACGAAATAATGATGATTCTAAACAACATAGTTTTCAAGATAAATCCTTACTTTGTCAATTTATTATTTATTTTGTTTTGAAATAATGAATTTGTTATCATACATAATATATATATATATATATATATATATATATTTTATGTATGATAACAAATTCATTATTTCAAAACAAAGTAAATAATAAATTGACTAAGTAAGGATTTATCTTGAAAACATATTATATATATATATATATATATATATATATATATATATATATATATATATATATATATATGCCAGTTAGTTTCAGTCAATGCTCTCTTGAGGCCGAGTGCTAAAATCAAAAATTATCAATGAAAATGGTGTGTAAATATATTCAGATCATTTAATATTGAAAAGTTGCCAAAGTCATAATTAATATAATTGATTTTGATTTTGACCACAACTGAAATTCTATTATTAATTACAAATTTAGAATAGTATTTTACTAGTGCTGTTATATTTTCCTACATAATACATATGAGCAAGTAAGAAATGTCGCTTCCATATTTGACTATATTTACACAAAATGAGCATGCGTAAAGGATATCACTATTGTGCCATGCAGCAGCTTTTTGATTTCTAAGAAATTGATTCAAAAAATTACTCAATAACATGGAAAATTATTTCGAGAAAATTCGAGTGTACGGAATAAGCAACACATTTAAATACTATTGACTTTCACTGCTACTTCTTTATTAAATTAATATTTCAATTTTAATATTAAACTATCCCATAGGTTTTTTAGACTTAGGTTAAACGTAACTTTTTGTGTTTTGTAATAAAATACTTGAAAGGCTTTATTCATTTTTGGTTTTACGGTAGCCTTAAAATAATACTGTCATACAAAATACATATTTTAAACGCTCATTTGCCTTAGCAATCCTATGTTATAGAATTCAGTTTCAATAATGGTACTGCAGTATTATCTTGAATACTTGCGTCAATGAAGTGTAAAAACACTAGATTTAAAATAATTTGTTATCTACTGGTAACTATGTCATAATTTCATATCTACTGCTTGTGTTTTATGACATAAATAACAGAAATTATTTTGATTACATATCTTTATAACATTATATTGAAAAGAGACTAACGTTTTTAAAATGACAAAATCATTAAATAAAATCGACTCGGACTCACGCAGGAAGGTTTACGTAGCACTAAACGATTTTTACTTGTGACTTATAAGGTTTTATTTCTCAGAAACGCTGAAAAGTTATTGGACTGAAAATTTATTAGAGTTAGAGACACTGAGAAGTTATTGCTGTGGTCGGTACCGAAAATATCCCATATCTGAAAAACTACAAAACATATTCAAATCAAATTGCATGGAAAGTTTATTTTAAGTTCTAATACCGTAATTTCCTTCAGAATTTGATACACGTTAATTAAAAAGTCAAAGAGGTGTGACACACTTTTTAAAACTTTAGAAGCGCATAGTGAGATCACCATCTACTGACTTAAATAAAAAAGTTATTTTGGAATCTCTATATCATTTTTAAGACCTACATAACAAAACTTCAAACGCCAAAGTGCACTAATTTTCATCCCTTTTTTTGTATACATATATAAGAGGGTAATATATGTGTGGAATGCCACTCCTAATAGAGTTTCTTATTCATAACCCCGTTTCATTGTATAGCAGTTCATAGAAGACACTTGCCATCCAAATTTCATTTATATAGTGCCAATAGTATCCTCGTAAAATGGCTGTGACATATGGACAGATAGACGGACAGTCGGACATGACGAAATTACAAAAGTCCCGTTTTTTCCGTTTGGCAACCCTAAAATCGGAACCCTAAAAGCGAATACGTAGGGGTAACTATTTGCTTTCCAAAATTTCAATGACTCAATATGCATATCTGTAATTTTACAACACATAAGTATATATTACCATAAAATAATCTCTATTGCAAAAGGTTTTTTAATATAATTTTTATAATTGTCCCCTGAAGTTAACAAAACACATAGCTAAATCGGTTTACTAAATGGGTTTATTATATTAAATGGCGTGAAGTAAGTGAAACTTCAAAATTAAATTGTACGGAGCAATGTATTTCAAAAACCAATTTATAAAATTTAAAAAAAAAACAATTTCTAACCAAAGAACATATTAATACAAACCAAATGAACCCATACTCGATGAGTTTACTTTTAACCATTTCCATGACTATTTCCCTCCACCATCATGGGACTCTTCTGATTACAATATATAATCAAAGGACTCATTAAGGCAAGTTGAATGAGCTCAAACTTTATAGGTTTACTGTTAGTCATTGAGAATTACCCCTAATCACCTCTCTTCTCCTCCCTTCCTAATCATTCCGGTTGCAATACATAAATAAAAGGTGTTTTGAGACTTTTTTGAGGTTTTTAAAAAAATATATACATACATATATATATATATATATATATATATATATATATATATATATATATACATATGTACTTCAAATAAGAGTTTAGTTAAAACGTACATTTGCCACGATACAGGCTTTAACAAATTTTAATTCAAGAAATAAAAATATAAAAGATGAACGTTACATAAAAATTATTAGAAAATCATTACTATCTTTCCCATCGATGGTAACTTTGGCACGCCATTCCTAAGTCCGCCCATAAAAGCTCTGTGCTTTTCATCGAAAGCTCCAGACCTTTTACGGGCGCCGCGCCCATATCGATACCTCCATCAAGGCGCCAAGTTTAATTACGGTTCACTTGCGTCGATAAAACTAAATTAATTAAGTTTTCGATAACTCTCCACTCGATACGACTTAATAATATACTAGCTCACTACGACTTTTGGTTTCATTATAAAGCGCTAGGATTTTAGAGCTGAATTGGTAAGGGATGTAATTAAGATCATTTACCTAAATATGTTTTATAACTCTCATATATATATATATATATATATATATATATATATATATATACACACACATATATATATATATATATATATATATATATATAAATATATATATATATATATATTATATAGATTTGTAATGTTAAATGGTATTTTGTAATGTAAAATACTTTACACATGAACCTTTTTATAAAATTTCTTAAAATTATATTATTAGGGAATTTTTAGCGTTTTCTTGCATTGGCAAAATGGAAAGCTCTAAACGAGTATTTTATAAAAAAAATACATTTAAATCTTTGCCTATGCCATTATGATGCTAATATAAATCTTCAGTATACAGTTAATAGCGGTATATTTGGTGTGCCACGAGTGTTAGAATTTTAATTTTCATCTTAGTAATTTTGCAATACAGAAATGGCGAATAAAATTTGGTGAAAATGTTACAAAATATATCGTAAAAATTGGTCCATTTAATGCGATAGTATAAAATTTTAATACGATAGTATAAAATTTCATTACGTATTAAATAAAAAATTTACTCGAACATAAACTTTATTTTCTACATAGACGGATTTAAACTTGTCAATCCAGAAACAGCTGCATTTTTCACTGATGTTAAATAAAAATATTACTTGGTTATATTGACAAATTGGGGATATTATGATGAGTGTATTTTTTCATTCAAACTGCTGAACATACATAGACGAGTCACTATTTCATATAAAGTACCGAAGTTTAATGGCGATCACCAGTAATTCAGAGGCAGCACCAAACTTTAACTTGATCTGTCATTCGGTTCGGAACTTAAGAATAAATATCGTGAAGTGCCTACGTAATTAAAGATATTTTAACAATTACTTATTACTTTCTGAGGTCGATGTATTGTTTCCATTATTGTTTCTGTACGTTTTCTTTTTTAACCTCCAAAGCTTCTTTCTTATATACTAACTTGTTCAATACTTTACTATAACCAAGTGCTTTATAATAAATAGCTGAATAGGGATTTATAAAATATTTAACTAATAAAGAGGTCCGTAATCAGAAAACTAATATATTTATCGAAACAACTCATCATAATGGCAAGAATAATCCACTTAATTCTTCAGAAAGGCCAAATGTTTTTTCATCAAAATTATATCAATACAATAACTATATTTATCAAATTTAAAGGTGTTTCCAAATATATCCCACCACAACCACATCCATCAAATCTGATCATCGAGAACGGAAGCTTTGACAAACAGCCAATTGACAAGTTGTCGGAACTTAAAGCTAGCGCCTAACGCAGCTTAGCGAGCTTTCAAAGGTCAACATTAACCCTTTTACGTCTGCTGGCACGATATGGAATAAAGGTTTCTAAAATTAAAAAATGAAACTCTATAACAATATTAGAAACCAAAATACTGAAAAAGATGGCATAGTGACTCTTAGGCATTTAAGAAGAATCTTACGTTATGAATATGTCCAGTAATACTATAAGGAAGTTTTTATTATCTTGCAAAGTAAAATTTAGAAAACAAGATGAAAAGAAAAGAGAAATTTAAAAAGACTAAAATCTCGTAAAGTACTATTTAAATAACAAGACGAAAAAAAAAGACGAAAAGAAAAGAGAATAACGAAATTTTTTTCGGACGGAGTGTCTTTTTCGACATATTCGCCTACCATTCCTACCATATCAAAAAGTTATAAAAAAACCGTTAAAAACTTTATGAAAATGTTTCTCAAAGCAGCTATTTGGCAGTTTGCATATGATTACATGTAATTTTAACGCTATCAAAACATTCGAATTATATGAGAAGATTTTATTACAATCTCTCCAGCTTAGAAGAAAAAATAAATATTGGATACCATTCCCAACTTCCACCCACCTTGCCCAGTGTATCCGTCAAACAAAACAAAGGACTTTGAGAGACCCCTAATAGTGTCCCGTATCATCCAAAACTTCCACCAGTTTGAAATTGCCCCTTGACAGAGAATCATTTGACACCTTCATTTTTACCAGAAGCCATTTACCTCACAGTATTATATAAAGAACTGGTATTTTTTGGTAATTGGTTATAAGGAGCTATTATTTGGTAAATAAATGAATATATTAAAAATATTTCAAAGCTGAAATAAATTTCCAAAAAATAGGCATAACCATATATTTACTCGTAATGGCATGCTATTGTTGCAATAGACACTGTCGAAATACGAGGTCCATAATTGAATGGACGGAATCTGTTAGAAAAATGAGATAAAAATATATTGTACTGGTATTAAAAATTATCTTGTAAAAAAGCTTCCTTGCGTAAAAATAATAAATAAGAAAACAAGGTCTGAACAGAATATGTTTCATACGACGAAATTTCATTTAACTTAACGAGACAAAATTTATAAGCTTTCTCGTTATGTTAAAGAGCGAAAATAAGGCATGCTAACATAAATTAGGAACATTGAATAATACATTATTATATGCATAGTATTTTTGTCGTACATAAAAAGAATATCGACATTTTTATCGTTGTTCTACTAAGCGACACATTACTAAAAACTTTTTGAATTGTGTTAAAATATAATATTCACTACAATTGTCTCGTCGTGAAAGAATTAAAAGTTAGCTTTTTCCCCGATTACAAAAGTTTGCGGAATGACATTGCTCGGGAATCATAAGCAGAGAGCATAAAGTTTTTCGCTTGGAACTTGGCAGCTTATGCTACATCGTTATAATGTTATTAGAATACTTACATTGGCAAGTTGAAAATTAGTCTTTATTATTTATTTTTTGGCACATCTTTCTAGATTTAGTACTCTTCTTTATTGAAAAATTTAGACAGAGCACAGCTCAAAGAAATTCGTTTATATATTTATGAAGTTAGTTACCGTGGAAAATGTTGTATTTAAGTTATCTTTTGTATCTAATTCTCAACATTATAATGCTTAAATTACATTTTTCATACTCTTGACTTGATAGCACTTGTGTTTTATTACATAATTGGTCAAATTAAGTACTATTAAAAATCAGTTATAACACGTAGAAAAATATATTTACATGGAAACAAATATTTTTCAGAAAATCCAAGTAGTGTAAAGATCTAAATAGGTGCACAAATATCACATGGAACACATTTTGGAGTTTCAAAGAAATATTCAAGTCGGACTTGTCGTTCAAATTAAAATCCAAAATTTTAAACTCGTATCTATTACCTTGCATTCCTTTGTTTGTTAATTTATTTATGTCATAGTGGGAAAAGCAAATACAACTCATGACGTTACAATGATGTATGAGTTTTATACTAGGCGGACTTGTATACTAACTTTCCCACATCCGGACCCTAATCTACCTGGAGTATTAATACGTATATATGTTGGTAATAATAATTCTATACAAAATAATAGTGATAATTTAACAATACCACTAGAATAATTAAAAATTGACATAATAATAATTGAACAACAATTGTTGCTATTACATATAGCAACAATTGTTAAATAACATAAATAAAAATTTACATAATAATTATAAAGAAAATACAAGAAATTAAAAAATAACATTAATTACTTTTGCGTGTATTGAATAAAAATACTGATAACAACAACAATAAAGAAATACAAAATAATTTAATATGGAAAATGGAAAGACGTTAAAAATAATATTGATAAGAATATGGTAACACAAAATATAATCATCTAAGTAACAATTATCAAGGATAATACAGGTATTCAAAGTTAACATTAATTAATTATTTATTGCAATATTCAATAATATACCTTAAGCAATATTCTAAAAACGGAGAGCTTGTATTCTTATTCACCATAAACATAATTACATTTAATGATAAAATTAATACCAAAATCATATCATGCTAAAGAGCAATGGGTTGGAATATGTTAAATTTGAAACAGCTAGGAACAAACAAATCGGGGAAATTTAAATGAAAATTGTAGTCAATGACTGAAATTAAAATTGATTGCAAGGATGAAACCATGAAATGGACTAAAAGAGTTACAATCAAGCGACAAAAATTAAATAAATTTAATAAACCCTTTAAATAGATAAACAGGTGAGATTATAAAAGTAGCTAGATAATACTGAATAGAAACGACTGACAATTGTAGTAGATAAGATGAAGAAGATGTTTATTGTGAATAAACATCTTCTTATCATATCATCGACAAGAGGAATTTAATAGAAAGGAAAATTTAAGCGTAATAACGTATGTAATATTTTAAATAACTATGACATAAAAACAATATTTTTTAAACCCGCTTTCAAAATGGAGTTCTCTTCTTCAACCCAAACGTGTATTTTAACAATTTCCTCGAAAAATAATGAATCAATTTTGATGATTCTTGTACCTGTAAAATTTTCATATTTAGTGGAACTTTAAAGAGTATAAAGCCTTAAGGTGACGTAAGAATGACGACTCTTCTTTTAATAATTATTGTTCAAGAACTATTGGGGGGTGCACTAATCGAACGTTTAGTGCGCCTATTTTTCTGTGTGTTGGTTAGAAATTGTTACATCTGTCTTTAATAATATTTTCAGCAATGACATGCTGTGTATAAGAAATTCGAATTTAATTTTATGTAAATTATATTTTTAGCAAAGTATTAGACGCATATTAAGTAAAATATAACATTTGTTAATTATTATTATGATTAAATTGGCAATGCGTGTACAGAGATGTGTTCCAATAATCTCAAGAAATCAGAGATAAATAAAAAATCCAGATGAGGAAAAATTCCTTTATTTATTTATATATAATATGCTTCGTTCTTAATTGTGACACTCTTCAATATATAATGCAGTTCTACGGTGATTTTGATCTCTCATTTTACAATGTTTTTGGTGTATTCTTTCGACATTAAAAAGTATAGGACGTTATTAACTATATTATCCTTATATAATTATTAGTCATTATTTTGTATACACTACAGCTGGTAAATTCAAAATAAATTCTAAACATATTTCAGTAAACGAAGCGGATGATAATTGAATCAATGTATAATGATAATTGAATCAATATTGATCAAGTTTATCATAATTTTTATACTTTCCTAAAAAATTATTAGAGATTTTTTTTAATACTTTCTACAAGAAATCATATTGAGACATGGGAGAATAATTTTATTTTTCTTTTAGTCATAAGTGAAAAAAGCAAAAAAAAGCAACATTGCTGTACCAACTTTTAAAATTAGCATCAAATTTGTTTTCTGAGATTTAGAAACTTTCGATTAGAAAACTAAATGTTAAGAGTATATTACAAACGACTTTGAAAAAAGAGTATATCTGACGAGTAGTTCCAGTAAACAAATAAATATTCAAAACTCATTGAAGATAAAACTTTAAATACAGGAGATAATTCAAAATTGGGAAAACATGACAAAGTTATAAGCCTGTGGTATACATGAGAATGAACATGAAGAAATTATAAAATCTTACAGAATCCGAACAAAAAAGATCAGATTGAGCAATGAGTCTTGACTTTATGAAGCTTAAAAAATCAACAAAAAACTACCCGTAAATATCTGTTACTTTTAAAACCACTTAATCTAGTAAAATATAATAACAGTCAAGGTTTCTTCAATTCTTTTCACATTTAGCATAAAACAGCGTAATAAAAAATTTCTTTTACTTTAAAAGTTGCACTTAAATAAGATTTAAAATGTATAAGATTTAATAATGACGTAACCAGCACTTTCGAAATAGAACAACGTAGTGGTTAAATTATACGTTGTACGTTAATGTACCGTAATATAAACAAGTAGCATTAATATAAATCCTATCTGATAAAAAGGCTTCATTTGATTCAAGGCGTTATTTTTTTATAATATATTTTAATATTGAATCTCCACTCATAATAAAACTGTAAATTTAGCTTGCCTGTAAATTGAAAATATTTGTAGAAAACAATTTGGAAGATGGATAATAAATTGTAGAATGCGTTAAGATCATTCTTTTTGTATGTGTCTATTTTTCTGTGTTTTTGTGTTTTTTGTCTAAGTATAAAAACTACTAACTCTATTCGGATGAAGCTTTCAAGAAAAACATAGAGGTTAACTTGAAATAATATTTTCAGTTCGCATGATCATAATTTAATATGTTAAAATACTCATTTATATTGCCTAATGCACAAAGTATGAATTAGCTCACTTGCTAGACTTCCCCAAATGTTATAGCACACATATAAATAGGCAGCGCTACGTATATTTTAAATCGCGCAATGAAGTTTTCCCACCGGTCATGTCTTGGCGGAGACAGAGTTTAATTCGGAATACGTTTACGAAAAATGGCACTGATACTTTTATCAGTGGTCTGAAAATATGAAGTTATGGACGCAGCTAGGAATATTATAAATATGAAAGCATTTCTTTGCTTTTTTGTTTGTTGCTTAATAGCTATTTCAAAAATGGACCGATCTTTACCAAATTTTAATTATTAATGTATCGTATTATGGACTAACATATATAATTTATTTATTCTAGAAGTATTAATTAACTTAAGTAAAATAAAAACCTTTCTTAAGTCGCTGCTGTTGCATTGCTTAAGTGAGCAATTCCTTCATCAAAACGCCAGTTGCTTATATAACTCAAATACGACTATAAATTAATTTTTCGGTCGAATTTCCAGATAGCCGCTACTTATGATATAAAATTACAACCAGCCTGCGAGTATGACTAGCGCGTTACATGTTTTAGTTGCATGAAAAAAAACTATCACACTTCCTTATTTTTGTAAGAATGCTGTTACTTAACGTACCATATATCTTTTCACTACCAGAAAATTAATTAAATGAACAACCGTCTCCTCATTTCAAAACATCTTTCGAATTATTGATAATATACCCTTTTATATTCATTATTGTTTTCAAAAAACATCATACCCCACAGTGGTAAAACAAACTAAAATTTACTTCATCATCTGTCAGCGAGATAAAGTAGGGCCATCTTACCCAATTAATCTACATTATATAATCATTATGGGAATATCATATACATTAAATTCCGAATCACTTATATAAGAGATTGATATACAAATGATTTATTAAAGCTCAAAATCCTTGGCACTTTACAACGTACTGCATTTAATGACTTATACTCCTACAGCATACGTGGTAACATTCTACAGGTTTCAGTTATTGCAGGTCTTGCAGTTAATTGCTAGAATTAATTAGTACAACCTACGCTCAGTTGCTTATAATGACCTACGTTATTACATGAAACTACTTTCAATGACCATTCAACTCACCGACGACCTCTTATTTAACATTTGTAGAGTGGAATTCTCATGAATGTATCTTTGAATTCTTACAAATAACGAAAACATTCTACAGTTCTGAATGATTGCAGGTCTTGCAGTTTATTTAGTAGAAGTAAATAACTCAACCTTCGCTAACTACACTTACAGTGATATACATAATTATATGAAATTACTTTCAAGGACCATTCAACACACCGACTTTTATACTCATTAATTCGAATATTTGTGGAGTTAAATTCTTATGAATTTCTTATACCAATATATATTAAAAAACAGCTTGTGCTCGTGGCTTCTCCTCCGTAGATTTTCAATTAAGGCGGAAATGAAATTTACATGCAGATTTTGTTTTTTTTTTAATACACGTATCGAGCCATTAAAATTGATCTATATATTAACTTGAATAGTGCACTATGTCTACGTCAAGTATTATAAAATTTATATCTAAAGAGATAAAAATTTTATAATACTTGACACAGAGGCTTGAATGAATCACTCCAAATAAACTTTTCATCGTATTAATATTTAGTTACAGTTACTAAATAACAAACGAACAAAAAAACAGACAAAGTCATTTTCGCTTTTATAATACGAATATTAGCTAAGAAAATGCGTAGTGGAAGCTGTGCAATAGAACATGGAACAAGTTATGATCGTATCATAGTCAGGGTGTAAGAAAAGGGATAGTTTTAAAAAAAATATTAATTTTTAAGAAAGAAATGATTTCGAAATGTTTAATTTTTGAATTTTAAATACGTTATATTTTAAACAATATTATTCTATTTATCTGTCTGTGGATATGGCTGTATGAATAAGTCAGATTTACTAAAACTACTAACACTATTTTTCGTTTAATTAATCGTGTACATCAAAGATTTTGAAGTTGTTATGATGAAAACATCAGGAAGAAAATCTAATCTAAATCTCCATCACACGGATGGTGAACAGAGTTGGGCTATAGAAATACGCGAATACAGAAAATAACACAAAGCAGCCTGCACTGTATTTAAACGAAACATGTATCTAGTTTAATAGCACAAAATAAATGCAATAAAACATTACGTTTGCATTCCTGAATTCGATGCAGATGAAGTCATAAGAAGAGCGAAGACACAAAAAAGCTATAAAAATACCAAAGATGCGATGAATGATCGTTATCAATTGGAAAAGGAAGGCAAAAAAATGTCTATTGAAAAATTGTATTGCAAGCCAAGACTTATAGGTGCGTGTCAAGCTAAAGAAAAAGGAAAATAGATCATAACTAGAATCGGTAAATTGTGTTCATAGTATGTTTAAGCGAAATATGGAGATATGCAAATTTTCTTTTCAAATATGATATTAAGGAAAGTTTTTCCTTTTAAATAGTTAATTGCTTTATTTTTATGTTAACGTACATAATGAACACAATTTTCTTAATTATGAAAATTATAAATCTAAAATTTGTTTCTATATCTCTTTACTTCTTGCCTGAAAACTCTGCAATAAACAATTAATTACTAATGCATTTAGCAAATGTCTAGAAATAAATAATACATAGCAGTAACTTTTCTTGCGTGAAATGCTAAATACTCCAAAAGTATGTTAGAAAGTGTACTACACAACCATGCCTAAGTAAATGAAAAGATTTTGGTGTAACTTATTAGTACGGACATAGCTGAGAATTAGAAATAATGTATATTATTTTAGCTTAAGAAGATCTTCGTCGGTAATAAAATTTTAATATATCTCGTCAATATAAGGTATAACGTATTTATTAAATCTACTGCCGACATTTCGACGACGTAAATTCTACCACTTTAAGTAGTAGAAAATAAGGAACCTGTATCAGATGACAAATATTTGCTTCTATTTACATATCTCACGCTGTATGTTTTACGTTTCGCTTTACTACATTTGTTTTTACTATATTGCATATATACTCAAACACATGTATGTATCTTAGACCGTATTCACGACATCCATTCTATTCTATGCATTTTAGTGCATGCATGCAGATGGGGGCGTTATCTGTTACTTGTCGTTAGTCACCGTACGTTTTGCCGACTTAAACTAACTGCAATTTATGTCTTTGTAACGTTTCAGTATCAATTTTCAAGAAATTTTTTTTTAAAAAAGCATAAAAATTTCTAACTACGATTGATTTTCTCTTCACTTGCATAAAAGTGAATTTGTTTCTTATACTTCGTTATGTTTAGATAAATTTCGATTGCTACTTTTTAAATAAAGAAATCTATCAAAATTTTAAATGACTGTTAAATTTTTGGAGTAACAAATACTATTGGTCCAGTTTGTACAAAAGCATTTGTTGGAAAAAAAATTGCGATTTCGCGTTACGCCCAGAGCGTGATTCGCATCTAATATACCTAATGGTGGTAAACTGGATTCAACGCTCTTCGGGTGTATCCGGCGGTAGGCCGAGTATTGAAGAATATAATTAAATATTACTTCCTAAAATAAGATTAAGTAGTAAAAACACAAGTATTGAAGTATCGAACACAGTAATCGAAAACACTATCTTTTATTAAACATTTATTTAATTTTAAATAAGTAATCAATGGAAATAAAATTTGGATTGTCGGCACCTTTGTTCGAATCCCACTGCTTAAGTTTCGTTTTTATGTCATTTTGTAATAAAGATTTTACTTTTTAATGCAATTCAAATAAAACTTACTTTTTTCCTCGCTCAGGGTATACTATAGTATAAAAAGTTCATGTTGATGAAGAGGACGTGTATTGTCTTTTTAGATAAGTGTATTTATTTATTACGTGACGGATATTATATGTAATTGCATCCTACTGCTACCATCCTAGACCGTTTGTCCCTTTTACTTGCAGTCGGACGTCCTTGTCATTGTCCTCTACTGAGCATGGTTTTGTATTGTGTTGGCATCAATTTGAGGTTTCTTCAGGTCTTTTTCGGCCATTATCAACCAAATAAAGAGTCGCCTTTCACGTACTCACTTCTTTATTGGCAAGTGCAGGGCAAGCTTCACCATGCTATAGTCCGGATTTCTTTGGATATGTCTGTGATATCGAAGTCGTTTTTCTTTCATTTCTATTATCGAGGCGATTGTCAAACTCCCTTCTATACGTTGATTTCTAATTTTATCAAATGGAGTTATTTCTGTCGACCAGTGTAATACAGGTATGCACATTTATATTATATGCAATTTGTTTAAGTGTTGTTTGTTGGTTGCTAAACGTTCGAATCATGTTTTAAATATTTTCCCTTTGAATCTAAGTAGCATTGTTTTATCACATATAAGCCATATCGCTATCCTTTTACTATCATCACTAAGGATTAAGCCTATATATTTAAATTAAGTCACTGCGGATAATTGCACAGCTAACAGATTTTTGGGGCATTTGAGATGCACGACATATATTCGAAATTCTTTCTTCTAATTTTTAAACTATTTTCTACCAATGCCTCTATCCAGAAGTTAAAGTTTTGTTAGAGCTTGTCTGTGTTGTCGGAGATGCTGCCTGAACGATTCCCATACAGGACATGATGGAGATATGATTAAATTATTGACTCCTTGCGATGAGAATAAGTGCTATAATGTGTGAAACAAAAAAAGATGTATGAAATGAAAAAAATTAAGTAATTTTATTTGTCTGTAAATATGTATTTTGGGCAGAATATAATATACGTAATATTATACAAAAATAGAAGTCCTATCATCATCGCAAGGATTCATATATCCATGTTAATATTATTGAAAGTTTATAAACTATTGAAATGCAATTAAACTAAATAAAAATTATTCTAATCAAATTTTTATTAGACAGCACACAAGTGTCATATATTTTCACTCACTCCACCTGTAATTAATTCAAGACTAGTTTTTTTAAATCTTTTGTCCCAAGCTACGCTAGAGGATTCGAAATTTAAAGAATAGTGCAAATTATTAAAAACACATAGCTTGTCAGCGCGTAACTGGAGCATCAAAATTAAATTAACAAAATATCATTTGAAATACAATTTCAAAAATCAAAATTGAACTAAAATATACAAATCAGATTTTTCTAGACATAGAGTCTGAGAAAAAAATTAAAGAATCCAAAAAGTACAAAATAATTTCTAATAAATTGTCTTATTTTGAATTCCACGCGAACGAAGTCGTAAATATAACTAATAATATATAAGTTTATCACTCCAGCCATAGCGTTGAATATTTCGCTTTACGATACATTTTCCTGTTCAACGATTTTATAATATTTCTTTAACTAAATAGATTTTGATTTTTTTTTCGGCAATAATTTTGTAGAAATTCATTATCACTTAATATTTATTCACAACTAAATGAAACTACGTGACGTAGCATTATTTCTTTGCCCACCAAAAGATATTGTCATACAACGAAACATAGGTCATGATTAAGAATTTAAATAAGGCAAAAATATACTACATCACGTAGTTTCACTTAGTTGTGAATAAAAATTAAGTAAATAGTTTTTAATTTCCAGATATCTTAATTAATATTATGATTACTTTTCTATCCAATTTTGTACCCGATCACTCAATTCTACATAATTCAATTTTTAATGGTTCCATGGTTAACAAATTGACAGAAAAAATTGAGGAAAATCGTATTTATGGAAAACGTAAGTAGGAAAAAATTGTGGAAGAACTAGAAAAATATAAATGGAATAAATTCATTAAAATAGGCATAATAGAAATATAAGGAACCTTTAAAAAAACAAAATTGTATGTAAACATGTACAAGAACATTGAAGGCAAAGATTGTTGTTCGGGATTCCAGGAATGTGTTGTTTCTTAGGCGCCAAAAATATGAAGGTGTAGGTAGAGATAATAATATTTTATGGTTCGTTTATTTTATTCCAAACGTTTTTCTAATATCCTACTTTAATTGTAAAAGGAGGACATTAATCTGGTTTGATGGTCGTTCGGAATTATTCTAGCTATATTGACCTATTTCATTTTATAGTTTTCTCTATGAATTATTTCTCCCCGAATCATAAATACCAACTTATATTACCTCTTTTATTACTCAGCTTAATTGAAATAATAACTCCAACTCCAACACTTACGTAGATATCAATTCACAAGACATTAAAACTCGAATACATGATGATGTTCTAATATCCATATATTTTGTAATATAATGAAATTTCAACTCAAAAACTAATAATCTTACTAATATCAGAAATATACAACACTAAACACTATATTTTCATCTTCTGATTAGTCAGCTTGTCATTAGTTAGCTCTTTGTAGATTATAATTCAATAATAAATTAAATATAAGGTTTAAGCCGTTTTCATTTACATAAATACTCTAAGTTGGTCATAAGTATTTCAATATTCAAGTTAAAAAAAACTCAAATCTATTCACGACTACACAAATCAAAATTTCAAATGTGCAAGCTGGTTTCAGTTGGTCGTTGGCGACCACTTTCGTTTTTTAATACAGGTATAAGTGTGCAGTAATAATGCTATCTAATGTAAAAGGTGGTGGCAACAATTGGAAATATATTTGTTGGCCACAAGCCTAGATAAAGCAGTAAACAATTTAAAAAATAGCCAATATAATAAATATGATTATAAATGAAGACATAGAAACCTATAACTCTTTTAACATCAGTAATTATATAGAATAGCTAGCGCAAATAAAAACTTGTTTAATGAATATTCTGAGCCAAATATTTATTTATTTATTTACTTATCTACTTTAATGTACATAATACATATGGTGGACTTATTTCTACGAGAGCAATCTCTTACAGCCAACCACAACACCAATCCAGCCCCGTTCGACAAACGGCCGAGAATAGAACCTGGGTCCCCGCGGTGCGCCGCATCGTCAAAGGCCGTATGCCTTGTGATCAACCTAACGGCGACGACTATTAGGACCACACATTTTTTTTCTTGCATTTACAATAGTTTGATTTGTATTTTAATTACTTTTCTAAAACTAAAGAAGTATGATGTCAGGTTATGTAATTCTAAATATTCGGTATGGTAATTCTAAATATTCTATTGTCGATCAGTATACAGTCAACTTGCAAACAATATTCCGATATTTGCAGCATTTACTTAAGTTTTCAAATAGTTTTTTTGTTCTTTAATCACATCACCACCTTCCACGGAAAATAATTTCCTGTTCAAGCTAAAAACGTATGAATCAATTGAACTCTGATGCATGAAATTCTTAATCAATAAATGTTTATGGAAGTCCTATACTCTAAAGTATAGACACAAGAAAGTTGAAATATGTGATTAATAATATATTATATTACTGCTTTTGTGTATTTTAGCGTTTCGCGCATCAAGAAGAATAAAGGAACCCTTGTAGAATCACTTTATTGTTCGTCCGTCAATCTGTTCTAAATAGACTCTTTTCTAAAGAATGCATGTAGGTATCAAGTTGAAATTAAAATCAAATTTTTAGATCTACTATAGTCCTTTGAAGCTGTAGAAAAATTAAAGTCAAAATCAAAGTTTCTAATTCAACATAATTATAGAGAACACTAAAATATGTCAATTTATGCCGCATGATTTAACAGTCCCAAATAACCAAAACTTATGGGGTAGTTCCTGTTGAACTACAATCAAAAAATTTGAGAAAAAGCAAGGTCTCAAATTTTGTATTTACATCAAATAAAAGAAATATTTTTTTTTAATATTGGCCGGAAATGAATACAGTGGGCGATATATTTTCGTTGCAAAAAATTAAAAGTTTGTAAGTAGTTTAACATGAATATTACGTACCACTATATTTTTGCAAATGCCTAAATGTGTACTGAACCCTTTTAGTACATGGCGTGTATTTTTATTTCTCTATAATTAGTACAAGTACAAGAAATACCTTTCTATGTGACATCAGTAAAAAAAAATATTTTACTTCCAAAGATTCTTGGCCTCTTTTCACTTTCGAGCAAAATTCCATTTTGGTAGCTTTTTAAAAATTTACCCTACACATTCAAAAAAAGAGACCCTAGTACAAATTACTTGTGGAAAAAAATTAAAATACATTTGAAAAATAACAATTTTTCACCTTCGTACTCAGACCATAATACTAGTTTTTAATTACAAAACAAGAAAAAAGTGAAAAGAAGACTGCAGTCAACTAATTGAATTAAAGAAAAACTGTGTGGGTTTGGTCTAATAAGCCCTCAGGTTATTACTATCGTTACATTTATTGTGATGTTATGACTTGTTTATTCCCCATTAATGTTGAAAATCGTAAAAATATGCGTGCCGTGACCATAAGCTAAACACATTTAATAGGTCATGAAGCAGAAATGGGACATTTTCTTAAAAATATATCCTCTATAGTGTTCTTAACTTAATATTTTCAAATTATAATTAATGTATATATATATATATATATACATATATATATATATATATATATATATATATATATACATATATATATATATATATATATATGTATATATATGTACTGTTAATTATTGACCAAATATGTTGGCTACGAATTTGCAACTTGTATTCTAATAACATTTGTTGTTGTTATGTCGTGTCCACATAAGATGAAGAAGATTTCATGTGGAAAAATGTTTGCCAGAGCCTCGAAAGGTTGAACTTCTCCAGTCCCGCTTGATGAGCGACCGGGAATCGAACCCGGGTCCCGGCGGTGCTCCTCTCATTCAATGGCCGTGTGTTTTGCGAACAACTCAACACACCACGGTGACAAATAACATTTGTATGTATTAATCATTTTCGATACATTATCGGGCATAATTTATCAGGAAATCCAAGTGTGAACGCTTATAAAAGTATAAATTGTGTATTATAGCATTAATTTAGTGTTTTTATAAAAAATATTATTATAAAAATATTCATTAAAGAATGAATATCTTTAAAAGAAAACCTTCCTCTTGTCGCGTTCGAAGATAGGAGAAAGGCTCCTATTTGCAAATACGATATCTCCAATTCGGCTGATGGGTATAAATATATGTCTTCTTTTTAATTCCATAAATCGATTTGTTTGTCTTCCTATTTACACCTATTTTGAAAAATGATCTTTTTATGAAATGCAAGTGAAGTTACTTTCTCTAAAACCGTTTTCCGTACGAAAAATCAGCAAAATATTTTATTCGTATGAATCTAACTTTACATTAAATTACTAAATTCTATTAACTCCAAGTCTATTCGAAAATCTTTTCTCAACCATCGCCATTCTTACCGGACTTGTACTATTTTATACTCAGCTGCTTCTCCGTAGTGTTTGCCCGCACGACCCTAAGCTACAACGTTTAAGTTCTTAGTTTTATTTATATTCACAAACCTATCCAATACTCGCACTACGAGGTTTCCATGCATATTAGTCTCCTGTAAACATTTCATTTTGCATAACATTTCTATTTAACTGTTTAAAAATATTAATTTTTGACAACTTAAATATACTAATAACTATACTTTTCACAGGCGTAAAACATGGTGCATTACATTGACATATAGAATCGTCGCTTTAGTTTACCTACAACCTTTACGTGGGCTTCGGAAACCCATATTTTTTCGTACCTTAGTTTGAATAGTTTCATAAATAAGGAGGAGAACATGTTTTTAAATCTTTCTCAGTATGTTTTTACATATGTACTACCAAAAATTATGAAATAATTGTTTTGAAGACTCTTAAAACTAACCCTTTCAAAAGATAACCCATACTTTAAATGGAATTAAAAAAAAATAATTTAATTTGTTCCCTTAAAATTAATTTGACATCTAAAATAAATTATTCTCATGCAATAATTATAAAATAAAAATAAAATATTATCATTTTGAATTATTGCAATTTTCAACCAAAAAGTTTTGTGACATGAAAAATCAGGTTTATCTGTCTCACTCTTTCTGCTTAATTTTTCAATTTCAACGGATTTAAATGCAAATTTGCACCAATGTATATATATATAAGATACACTTCTAGGTACTCCCCAAAGGGAAAAGTTTTATGGCCTAGAAATATGAAAGGGAGTACAAATTTTACCACTCCAAGACCAAACAAAAATACTTTTGTAAATGGGCTAATATCTCTTTGGAAACAGCGACTCTTTGGGTTTCATGAAACTGAAAATACTTAAAGTTATGAAATCATTTACGATAACTTGCCTATATTTAACATGCATTCCTTACTAAATAAAAGTAGAAAAAACTGTTATGTCAAGTCGCCTCTGCTTGAACGAGTTAGACTTAATGTCTATATGCCTCATCTAGAGGATGCATGTTATGCAATAAAAAGTGGTGAAACATTTAATGCTAGTAATAAAAAAAGTTTTATTACACATAAAATGGAACATAAAACAACATTAGTTTTTTACAACCCTTTCATAATTTATTTCACATCAACTATTCAGCTTTTTGCTTGTGTCAATTACTTTTTGTCATCGAAATTATGATTATCAATAATCAAGCACATCGTGATCTTTAGTGATTTGACGCGTTTTCTTTTGCCTTTAATTGTTTTGATATTATCTCTGGATATCTCATTTTCTTTCTTAGGTTCTAATAAATAAATTGGTAACACGGTAACATAAATAAATTAGTGACACAGTTAGTAGGTAAAATAGTATAGTCAAAGTCAATCTCGTTGTTAAATTATTTATATCACAAAAGTTAACCAAGTGATAATTATAATTTCCTAAACTCTAATGATTTTTTAATAATTTTAAAATCCTCTTGCCAGAAACTTTCATGTATCCATAATGTCAGGTTCAATAAAAATTCTTGGAATTGGATATAAATAGATTTAGTTCGTAACAATTCACAAATCAGGGTCCGAGTCTTGACAGCGCTCTAGCCGATATTGGCTCTGTATTTTCCTGTAGTCAGACTTACATCTTCTATATTTTATGTTCTATACGGAAAAAGTACTGGGGGCTTGGTTTTTTTAAATTTTTAAACTTTTTCACTGAAATTATAGTATAAAAAGAAATTGCCCAATTTTTCATATGAAAGTGTTTGTAGTATCAAATCAGTAGTAAAACTTAATTAAATTTTCTCGTATTTTCTAACGTCTAACTTTCTTATATCTGCAGAGATTGGGTTATTTCCCTTTCACATCCTAATTTATTGGTCGTATTTCTCTACATAAAATACATATTACTTTACAAAACTTTATTAGAATAGTTTAGTTTAATTAAGAAATAAAAAAATGTATGCAAAATGTGTTATAGATAGGCAGAAAAAAAATATTCAGAATTTTCCACTGGTTTAGCAAAAAAATGTTTTTTTTAACTAAGTCAAATATATAAAACTTCATTTCTCTAATTTTTTTTTAATAATAAAATAATGTATAAAAATATTAAAAATACCTATTTTAATTAAACATCTAAACATTTTAACAATGACAATTTCTGTACTCAAATACGTTTTTCACTATGTACTCGTATATATTCCACCAAAATATGTCCACAATTAAAGCTATTATTAATTAAATCTAATTTGAAAGTACCTTCATTCCAACAACCTATCCTTTCTGAGAATGTCCCTTCATTCTCATATGTTCTTTACATAAGCAAATTCATTTCCATACAGTATATCTCCATTAAAAATGGGCTTAAATAACAAAAAAGCAAATTACGCAAACCTAAATACAGTATCTTTTGAAAATTATCCTTTCATCATCCGTATCGGTCTTTTCTTTCTCTTTTTGTCACCTCTTCTCATATTAAAATATTCAATAGTGGAAGTCGAAATAACAAGCATGACGTAGTCATGGACATGCAAATTAAGCGACTGATGAACTAAAAGATAATGCACTCGTGCAGCACACGCTGTGAAAGTGATCTTGATACTGTAGCTATAATCGTATATTGGACTCATGTTGCATTTGAAAGAAGCTTTTTGGATAAATCTAACTTTCAAAAACGATGTGAAACATTTAATTGGACATGTTTTACATACAAATTTAATCAGCTAAAATTACAGTTCGCTAATTCAATATGTATAGAAATACTAAATATATTCACCAGTTGAAAGTAAACTCCAAACTTTTAAAAATGTAAACTGTGTGTGCTTAACCACATAATGCAATATAATATTCTTAGTTCACTAGTGTACATATGTTTGTAAAGCAAACTTTAAAATTGGTACCAATCAAAAAGTGTCTACTAGTCTTAATTTTCAGCGAAAAGATATGATTTTCTTATATTAGTGTGGATAGAATAAAAAAAAACAACGTCATCTTAGGGACCATTTTTTGTTGTTATTGCGAGCTTATAATCTATTTACCTAATACCGAAACTGTAGATAGTTTAATTTTTATACTAAGTTTAAAATAAAGCCTCACAAATAATATTTTGTAGGTACCTTCTGAAGAAGTTCCAAACCATCAGAATTATAAGAAAAATGAAATTTGGCACTTGGTGAATTAACAAAAATATTCCGCGTAAATAAAAGGCTCTCTTGAGGTAGCGAAGTGTCCCGTGGGACGAGTTTGTCGAAGCTTTCCACGCGGAGAGGTTAAAAGCTCCCACTCTCCGTCTACGTGATGAGCTTTACCTAGAACTATTAAGACTAAGCGTATGTAAGATTATAAGCTTTGTTGGATGGAAAGTTTTAGGGTTTATTTTGTTTTGTACTCAACGTATATTTTATTATTTGAACTAAGGTTAATAAGGAAAACATTGTAGCAATTTTTGCACATAGATCACTTTACATTCCATTAGTGATGGCGTTCGACATTGCTATCCCAGACAGTGAACATGCCTGAAAATATCAGAAATGTGTATGATACTGAAATAAATTCAGAAAATACTTACTGTCTCCAAGATATTCTTTCTTCCTAATTACTTTACTAATATTTGTATACACACACAAGGGTCAGTTCCTTTAAAATTTTTAAATCATTACGATGTAAGTAACTTTCTAACGCCAAATTTTGCGCACAAAATTCATACAAAACAAATCTATTAAATACTGCAGACCTCGCACCCCACGTGTTCCCACACACTTATGTACGTATTCTAATAGCATTTTTATTAAACAGTTCACCATTATTGAATAATTTTTCATTGTAAGAAAAATAATTGTCATCTTAAAATTTGATATGTGAGGAGATACTTTGAAATAAATTTAAATAATATTTTTCACGTTATTAAACAACGTCATTCTATAAATTTCATTACCCGCTCCTTCATTCATATACAAAACATAATAGAATCACTATCGCTCTTCACTCTTTGCTTCAATGAACTGCAAAAATAAGTTCTTTATGCAAAATAAAAATAATGCAATATTAATAAATTCATAATTTCTTACTTAGGAAAGTTTAGGGAATTAAATTGTTGTATGTATTAAACCAATACTTGTGCCCCTTGTTGTATTTATATATGAATTGTGAAAAAATGTGAAAAATCACGTGTGAAAAATATCAGAATTTCTACTGCGGTTGTTTTAAATTTGGCTCATTGACAGCAGAAACAAACGGTTTTGTGCAAAAACTTTTGTTTTTGCTGTCAATAGCAACATTTATGCATAATAGAAAATAACTACAAGTACTATCAGCCATATATTTCTATTCAGTAAAGTGTACTGCAAATAACTGCATGCAAACACATGTATCTTTTATTTACATTTAGTATACCAAAATGTGTACCTTTTGTTCCCTACAAGTTTGTAATTGCTAAATGGTGGTTATTTTTATTAGTTTGAACTTTATAAATAATATACAAACTTCAAAACAACTTTTACGTCTTACATTTTCCACGTTATTACAAAAACCTATAAAACTCATGCAATTTCTCACTTATATTCAACGTCACAAAAGCTAAGGTACTCGAAGAGTTAAACTAAATAGATTGTATTGACTTACGAACGGACAGACAGACGTAACGAATTATATTTTAGTATTGTTTTTACGATTTGAGTACAGAGTCAACAAAGAAAATGCTCGGTAAATATTCTGCAATAATATATATATATATATATATATATATATATATATATATATATATATATATATACACTTCCACTATTAATCGGGTGTTCCATAATATTATTCTATCAAATTTTGCCTTGCATTCAAACATAAGGCACTATGTGGACATTTAAAGGCAATAGATACAAAAACAAGTAAAAATACGATATGTAACAACATCTTTATGTGTGCAGTGTAATTCAATAATGACCCTGCATTGAATTTACTAGGAGCTGTTGTGTAGAAAATAGAAGAACCTATGATACAAGATAACGTCAAAGGCAAGACGGCTAAAAACTTGATCGACAAAGTTGCCAGTTCTAATAACGTAACATATAAAATAACCTAAAGTTTATGCGACTTTAAGCTTTGTATAAATTCTTAAAGCTCTCTAGTCAAAGAATTTACTAAAAAGTTTTACTTAATGTAATATTAGAATGCCGCGATAAAAAAAGGTAGTGATGAATTATTCTTTTCTTACAAATATATTTTACGTGATTAACGATCGAGCGACTGTTCTTCATTGATTTTATAAGTCAACTGAATTATTAGTATATAGCGAATTTTGCGTTAATGACTTTAAATATTTCAACTTCAATACGAGCAAAATTTACTGCAAAACTTTTTTATTATATAGCATATAACACAGTTAAAGAAAGTCATAAACTCGCGTAAAGTCATAAATAAAAGCTTTGTGATAAAATAATATACACAGATCAAAATCAAATCAAGTTCTGACTGTCCCATAAATAATATACGATCATAGCGCAAATACTAGAATCACCGGGATTCTCGTAAGTAGCAAAATTAGCGCGATTGAGCGATTATGTTAATGGCAGATAATTGTGTATTAAGTGCTTACCGATATGTAAATCAAGTATTAAAAAACAAGTGACGCTGTCGATTACTAACCAAAAATGATGCAATGCACGTGCTGTGCCAGAACAACCATGTTATATCGACATTATAATATAGAGACACATCGTTACAGAGAGACATCGTCAACCCAAAAAATAGTACCCAAAAGGCAATATAATAGCCGTCTCTTTATTATAAGTAATATTTTTATGTATATGTTTTTGTTCTTTTTGTAAGAATACAACTTTTCTCTTTAACATAAAGTTATTTATAATAAGTATCTAAATGATGCGTTTGTTAATGAAATGATATAAATATTTATTCGGTAAATCCAAAAAAGCTTCATTTTTTTGTTTTCATCAATGCTTTAATACGTATATATAATTAAATTGTTTACAAGGCATATAATTCTGTAAAAATTTTAACAAGAATCAAATTAGAAAAACTTATAAGTTTGCCAATAAATTTCTTTTAATCGAGAGGTTATTTGTTATTTAACACACGCTTGTTTTTGCACATTTTTTTATAAATTTTCCTTTATTAATTAAATTAATACTTTACTCGTATACTTGAGTTATGTAAATTATTAACTTTCATAAGACAAGAAGAAAAATCATTCGTTGACATTGATCGGAAACTAAAACAGACTAAAATAATACAAAATTTAAAAATTTAATTTTAATTGGTACAAAATCTAGAAAACAAGTTAAGACACAGAATTATACTTTTAATTTTATTGTTATTACTATCAGCTCATTGAGTGTGCCATCTCTGTTAATTTTTATTTTTAAAGATCCAGCTCTGGTACGCATAAAGGCCAGTCACTCAGTTCGTCCACTGAACTCGTTGCTCTGTATTAGCATACAAAGAGAAACGATAATTTTACAAAAGGCTTAATTATGGTGAATGGCTTAACTATGGAATATGTACGCTATTACAAAACTTTCTGAAATATGAAATACATTGGATTTTTGTCATTTATGGTGCAAGTGAGTGTTGAATTCATGTGATGGCAGCTAAATATGAATAAATAATTCTAAAGCATAAAAATACTCTAAAGCGAGTTTACTAAATGCAGAACTTGCTCTATTTATATTTGGTATACTTCACGCTGGTATTCAAACTTTTTCAAAAGTTTCACTTTTTAGCGATCTCGTGTTATCAAAACTCTAATTACCACTTAACGCTATAAGTTACAAAAATCTGTCACAAACCTCTGTCGATCTCATATTCCTCAAATACTAATTATCACTCAACGCTATAATTTAAATGAAATCCATCTCCAACCTTTGTCGATCTCCCGTTATCCGAATCCTAATTGTCACTCAATGCTATAAGTTACTTAAAATCCGTCACCAACCTTTGTCAGTCTCGCGTTATCCGAAAGTTCATTATCACCCAGCATTATAACGAGATCTAGAGAACTTCCCTTTTGAATGAATTCCTATAAGCCTAGGAGCTTAGCCTGGTTAAACTTTATAATTGTTCCGTAAATTAAATTGGACAAATTAACGAGAACAACTCACGCAAATAAGCGACCTGCGTAGAGTTGCGACGCATCCCGTAGGGGGAGCTTTCTACGTGATTATTAGAGATTTCTATGTGAAGTCGTCAAAAGCTCCGTTCACTGTTTCGGCTGACAATCCTTTGTATAGAATTAATAAACTTCTAAATACAGGTATTATGACAAAAACGACGATGTCGTCCTCCTATACATATATATATATATATATATATATATATATATATATATATATATATATATAAATAGGGCAGCCCTTATATGGCTGAAAAAAAAATTGAGGTATTAAAACGCATACCCTCTATTTTTTTAAACTACTTAAAGTTTCTCAAATAAAAAATGTTATCTTCCTACGTCAATATTAACCCATGCCGACAGGCTTCTGAAGTTTTTGAAAATAGCTATTTTAATACTTTCTTTCTCGAGCTACTCAACATTAACTGAAATATTTGTATTTTATGATAATAATTCTATCAAAAAGCCAGTCTGAGTGGTTAGGTACTTAGTCATGAATCATAGAGGCGTAAAAAGACGTTTATTGGGGTGGGAAATTATTATCTGGACTGGACGTGAGAAGTCCGGAAGAAGAACGCTTACTAATTTTGAATTAATATGGAGAGAGTGCATAACTTCTTGCCGTACCAAAACTGAACAGCTCTTCCGGCCACGATCAAGCTAAAGTTGTGTCAAACGCATCAAGTCATAAGCAGCCTTGAAAGTATGTTTGCTGCAATGTCAGCCATTGCGGCTATATATGTGAAGCCCTGGCTTGGATGCAGTCTGGCGGTGAAGACATCAAATGAAGATTTGTGCTTTTTAGAGATGTTAAAGGAATATGAAAGGATTGACAAATCGATATCCAAAGCAACCCTGATTAAGTTTAGGCAACATCTTTGGTAATTGTCAGAAGAAATTGCCGTCTAATCAGTTCTTGGTGATGGAGTTGATGAACAAACTAAATGAAACATTGTAGCGAAAGAGAGAGTTTGTTTGATTTTGGAAGAGATTTGTTCCATCGAAGGAAGAGATGTAAGTGAGTGGGAATATATAGTTTCGTTTCTTAAATTGTTTTTATGAGATCAATTCTAAACTAATAATAATATTAACTATTGTTGCAGGAAAATCATTGAAATAATCGTGTCAGCCAAGAGCACAAATATGTTTTCTCGATTAACAATTGATGAAAATTTCCTCCAGATTGATTATGAGTCCAGATTGATATTGATTATGATTCGATCAATACAATATTTCCTTTTTTAAGTACCGCCCACGTTGGCTAAGCTTCTAAGGACATTTCCTCTTTCTTCCATATAGCCAGTATCATGTCATATCGAAACTTTGATATATAAGAAGGCAATTCAGATTATGCTTACATACAGTTTCAAATCAACTCCAAACTTTAACGGAAACTATATTTCTTCACCGTGGTGTGTTGGGTTGATCACGAGGCATAGGGCCTTTGACTGTGTGAGACCCGAGGGAAGCTGGGTCATATTCCCGGCCACCCGTCAAGCAGGGCTGAACTATTGTTGGCTATAAGAGGTCGCTCTCGTAACAATAAATCCCCCATATGTATCAATTACATACATTAAAGTACATAAATAAATAAATACATAAAAATGACATTAAATTGGGTAAATAAATTCTTTTAAATGAAAAATCCCATTCACCTTGTGAAATGATGTATTCAACCCTCTCCAGGTGGTGTTAACCAACAAAGTTTGCATTTATATCTGTGCGTCACAGCAGTAGGAAACATCAGTAATATGTTTCCTACGGCTGCTTAGCGTTCATAGTCTGCTCAGCGTTCTTTGAATGTTATTTAACGTTTGAGTTGTGTGTTTTTAACTGAAGTATATGTAAGTATGAAGACAATTTAACATCACACAGTGCTCCTTAATTTTATAATTTGGTGTTACGTGCGATGAAATCTGAATATTTGACGATCGATCGTCGAATTAAAAAACGTAAAGTATAATAAATATATAAAAAGAATGAAACATTAATAACAAAATTTATAAATTGTCCCTTTTAAAAATATTCGTCAAACTACATAAAAAGCAGGTACGTCAAAAATCTGCAGAAATAAGAAAATAAACAGATTTTAAAGCAGTTCAAAATGATTTACCATCAATGAAATGACAGCATTTCGAAGATGTTTCAATGTAATTTTTTATATTTAATTAAAACATTCAGTTTATTCCTTTATTTAAAACTAGCTGTGCCTACGACTTCGTTTGCATGAATCTTTAAGAAATAGTAAAAGTAATAGAATACAAAAAATATTCTGTAATTTGTTTCCTTTTTTTGATTGCCGTAAACATTGTTTTCGTAAATACCTTCAATGTACGGACGCGCCAATTCTATAGGGCTATGTACAGAAATTTTAAACAAATTAAGAAACAAAGTAAGATTATAATGAATGCATAAAACATTGAACATGAACGACGTCTGCTCACAAGCATCTCCCCGCATTCTGGTTACAAGAGCAAGAACCAATACTTCCCGCACCGCCCCATACTTCACTTCTGGCCACATCAATTTCGACAACGCATCTCAGGGTGGTAAATTTCATTGTGCGATATAAAATATACGTAGCATCATCTACTGATATATAAGTACATTATACATTTGTCTAAATACTACAATTACTTGGTAAGTACTTTTTTGATGGTGTCATAATAGTGCAATCTAAATTAATTTGCAAAAATATTAAATCCCTAATTAAATGGACGAATTTCAATACTTCTATTCCTTTAAAAACTACTTATGATTGGAATAGTAGTTTTCATATGATACATGTGCAACGAACAGTTCTCTGTTACTATTATCTGTCCCCTAAAACACATTTTCGTAAATATATTAAATGGACAGAAGGCAAATGCTATATTATTATTATATGTGTAGGTTTCAATATAACAAGAAAACCATTAACTTTCTTTTTTAATTTTCATTACAGTGCGTTCTCAATCTGGTCATTAAATACTTCCCAGTTCGCGTGCAAAGCTTTTCAAATGCAAATAACCATTCCGACCCGTCTCGGGTTGAATGAGCGTAAAGAGAAACTAGAGAAAGCTGGGCGATGAGGTAATATAATCTTCATTAGATTACTCCTTCGCCGTTTTACTGAGTTCATTTACTCGTTTTATTTTCACCGTCGCTAAAGTATTCGTCGCTGATACTGAAGACATCAAGGGTAACCGGTCCGAGGACTTGACTAACATACTAATTAAGTGACGAGAGAATTAAAAGGCAATAAAGGTAAAGACGGGTGTTGATTTAGGTGATGCAATTTAAAAGCTTCCTTAAAATGGAAACGTTTTAGACGAAAAAGTTTTCGAAAAAAGATTTATATATATATATATATATATATATATATATTTATATATGTGTGTGTGTGTGTGCGTGTGCGTGTGTGTGTGCGTGTGCGTGTGTGTGTGTGTTTACATAATTATTAAATAAAAGCTAAAACAATGCTCATAAAGTCAAAAGTTCTTTAATTACAAAAACCATATTAAGTACAAATTAAACTCTCACTACAGATATTCCGTATGCAAATAACAGTTTAAACCAACTTATGATTTCTCTCAAACTATTTAAAAATATTATATACACCTAAAAAATCTTTCACAAGCGTATATTTGTGAATTTCTCAAAACTTATGAAATACAGAATCACTACTATAGTTTATATATATTAGGTTAGTAACTTATAAACGAGCCACTTTTTTCGACCGATTTCTGGAATGTTACAAAAGCTTCTAGAATATTTCTTGTTGGGTATATAAAGAGTGAGGCGTTGGAATTTCTGTTAAGTTTGCAATTGAATAATCGGTAAGTAAAGAATAAATTAAATTGAAGTATTTCGAAATTAACTTAGGGGAATCTTTTTTCATGAATGTCATTTAGGGCGAAAAAGCATCACGCAATACACAACGATGGGTGAAGGCAGACCCTCTTACGATACAGCCAAGCACTGGTGCTAAAGATTCAAGAAGGAAATTTTGACATGTCTGATAAATCTCATCCAAGCGACCTCGTACAATTAATTTAGAAAAATTTAAAAACTTCATTGAAATAGATCCCAGATTAAATTTACTTTATTTGGCGGAGTTATTGTCATGTTCTTGTACTGCAATGGAAAAAAACAAACTTCATGCTTTGAGAAAGAAGTGTAAATATTCCGTTTGACTATCACATTATCTAACACCCTTTCAACTTCTCAAAGGAGAGCTTAATGTGTACTTGGAGCTACTGATTTCCTATCGTACCAACGAGAGGCTAAAGTATTTTGGTTCCAGAAGATGAAAAGTGGATGGCTTATGATAATTTTTGGCATAAACGCCAGTAGCTAGGAGCTGGAGAAAAAGGTGTACCTAGACCGAAATACAATATTGGATAAAATATACTTTTTAGAGCATGTTGGGATATAAATGGAGTTATTCATTAAGTTATTCACCGTGATCTCTTTCAAGCTAACAGTACAATTACAGCTACGATTTATTGTCACCACTAAACTTCCTTCAGCATCAAAGCAAAGTTTTTTTTTACACGACAACGCACCACCTGACAGCAAAAGTAACGCATGAAAAACTACTTTCACTTGGATGGGGTATGCTACTTCACCCACCGTACTCATCTAATTAACATCTGTTTCGCTCTATTAATTGTCTTTTAATTTACGTGATATAAAATTGAAAAAACGAAAATCACATCAAAAAGGCCCAAGGATTTCTACAAGGACAAAATTTTAGCCATGCCTACACGTTTGCAACAAGTGTTAGATATCGACGGTGTTTATATAAATAGCGATTGATTTTATTGACTACATATAAAAAGTTGAAAAGTTTGTGTACAGAAATGGCGGGTTTATAAGTTACCAACCAACCAACAAATTATAATTATTAAAAAACTACCCTTTTTTCATAATTATAATTTTAGTAATTCGAAAGGCCCCATATTTTCCCCATAATAAAATGTCCACGGAAAATATACCGCTTCAATTCTAAAATAGCTTTCGTATCCCTATAACTTACACTTTCAATGAATGCAAAGTATGCAGGTTCTATGCAAATTATGCCGTAGTCCCTTTTTACAACCATATCAACTTTCTACCTCAGACAATTTCTAAAGAAAACGGCTATGACATACGGAATCCTACAAGAGAATGTGTGAAATCGTGCACATGGGAAGGAACTCTGCGAACTATGTATAGCGAATTGTTTAAATCTCTGTGATATATTGTATATCTTTTTCCCCTTGCAAATTATATTAACAGAATAATTTGTTCTTATAATTTTTTAATGTACCTATGTTGTTAAAAGAAACTCCCAACTCTATCGAGGAACACTTTTTATTTCAATTGTTATATATATATATATATATATATATAATATATGTATATATATATATATATATATAGCATGAAAAGGGCTACCAATGATATTCCTGTTTTGATATTTAAAGCGTGTCTAATGACTATGAAAATCGTATATATGAAACCATATTTTCGGTAAAAATATCCTCCAAAACACATACATATTTTACATGCGCTAACGATTTTTAATTGACTGTGTGCATTACCAAAGTGTGATGTTTTGAAACGTATTTCACATAAAGACAAATTTTTTTTGACAATTTCACATATTGCGCAAAATTGTTCAGTGAAAAATATCATAGATCTAAATCTAGGTTCAATTCGTTTCGATCAGTTCAAAGTTTGAAAAGAAAAAACGGCTGAAATTTAGTCTCAAAACAAAAGTATAGGAATAAAGCTTTCTGTTTAATGATGAATTGAAGATATCTTGAAAGTATTAAAATTTTTGTCTGGAAAATTATATTCCTTTCCTATATCTTTCTCCCATAAATAAATATACATTTTAACATATAAAGTTATTTTTGCACCTGATTTACGACACTTGTATAGAGTTTCTGTGAACATTTCTGAACTGTGAACTTTGTTGCTTGTAAACTAGAGCCTATTTAGCCATGATAATTTTCTTTTTAATTTCCTTACATATACGGCTGTTGCAAATATTTAAAATATTAAAGAATGGTGGTTTCACTTGTAGAGAATTAATATTTCCTAAACGGATCCCTACATCGAAAAAGTATTCACGACATACCGCCAGTATTTTTAAAGCCCTATCCAATGATATCCTACACAATGAAGTTTATATTTACTACTATTGTAAATACTCAAAATATTTTAAAAAAATAGCGGTTTAATTGGCAGCGGTTTAACTGACATATATTGGACAGGATTTAACTGGTATGGGGTTCAAATTTCCTAAACGCATCCCTACATCGAAAAATATTCACGACATACCGCCAATATTTTTAAAAACCTATTCGATGATATCCTACACTATGAAAGTTACATATACTACAATTGTAAATATTCAAAATATTTAAAAATGGCGGTTTAACTGATATGGGGATAAAATTTCCTAAACTGATCCCTAGATCGAAAAAGTGTTCACAATATACCCAAAATATGTTTACAGATCTATTCAATGATGTCCTACAGTATACGAAAATATACAGTCCTGAAGTATACGAAAAAATTCACTCCCACTGTCCATGAGAAAATTCACCCCACTATCGTAGAGGCTTACACTAAAAAACTTTTTTAAAATATTTTATTCCATAACTTTGTAGGCGTCATAAGTACGTATAACTATGCCACATTTAAGTTTTACAGCCTGTAGCCTGGGATAAAAACAGCTGCGATCTACATACGGACATGGAGAAACTATGAGGGTTCCTAATTTCGCTACGTAACCTTAAAAAGCTTTCATAAAATTCATCTTTCCTACTGGTGAAAATCATCAAGACATTTTGAAGGGAAACTTCTTTGCGCGAAAATATCAAGGTCGCAACAATTTTCTTTCAACGTCTGAATGTAACGAACCTATTGCAAAAATAATGGAAAATGAGTACTTAGCTAACAACCAAGAGCTATAGATGAAAATGATAGATTAAGACAAAAAGTAAACGCATGCGCGAGAATCAGACGAAAACAAAACACGCGCGCACTACTATCAGCTGTTTTGTGTGTTGTGTGTGTCAAAAGTAAACTATCAAAATTTTACGCCAAATAAATGGCGCTCACTATTGCTATCATATGTTTTGGACGTTATGTATATTAATTTCGATTTTTAATGGCATTTTCTTCATTTTTCTGAATATATGGTATTAAAATATTCTTATACGAATTTAATACAATGCATGGACTTACAATTAGTATATTTTTTTAATATTTAACTCAACTTATTAATCCTGCCCGTAAACAAGATTGTGACTTGCAAGTGTACACATTTGCATGTGCTGTATGTATTTCAACCCTCCCTTAGTTTTACCACATACTATATACTTACAAATTGAAGTTTAGATCGCTAAAGAATTTCCACTTCTGTCACGTGGACTAAGTTGCACGTACAATTTTTTGCTCTATTGAATGCTTTGTTTATGCAATCATGTTTATATTTTAATATTAATTCCATATCAATTTGTGCAGTTATCTGTCGTGAGTTACACGTAATTAATGAATAACGTTCCTTCATTTCTTTTAATGACGTTTGTATAAAAGTGAATACAAAAATGAAGATAAATTTATGATGGTACATCAAAAATATAAATTCAAGGGACGCAATTAATAATTATAATATTCATAGAAATGCAAGATGAAAAGCGAGGCGTTAAATAAGAAAAATCAGAAATATATAACAGGAAATTACATGTCAGAAAAGTGTAAAGGATTCCCATTAGTTCTTATATTATTAATATATTATGCTCATATTTAAATAAGAAAATACTTAAATCCTTAAAAATAAAAACGCTTATTTGAGTCATGGTTATATAAATGGTAGTTTATAATATAGAAACATGCAATAACTAATATATTAACAAAAATTTAAAAATACATTAAATCATGCGTAAATTTAATTATATTGGACTGCATATAAGTAGAATAAAAAGCCACCGGTCATTTTCTCAGGAATATTCTTCGTGATGATTTGCTCTTATGTTAATATTTATCTTATGTTGAATATATGTATATTTATATATTTTAAACTTCTTATCCAATACAAGTTTGCGTCGCAAGAAACGTCAATATTATCACACTCGTAAAAAAGATTGAAAAAACTTCCACATGGTAATTATAAGCATAATAATAGGTTCCACAGAAAATAACTTCCTTGATATAGTAAACTCTTTTCTTTTCAGTATTAAAATGAAGGTACTTTTATTTTAACTTATGCGTGGAGTACGTTACGTCTTATTGTTGTATTACAAAGATTTGCGAATTTAAATGCTACGATATCTAGATGAATTCAAATATTTAGAGTCCGCAATTAATAACTCTTTACCTCACCTCCGTCGTGAATTGGTTAAAATATATCACCATCTTGTTCTTTATTCAAATATTATTTGTTAAAAATGAAGTCCTGATCAACATTTTCTTTAAATTTTATTGAGCTTTGTTTATTGTTAATTTCTTTCGATTCGTCCAGCTAGCTGTAACCAGTTACATTACTGGAATAGTTACAATTACTAGTACTCAAGTTATTTATATGTATAGATATTTGCAAGAAGTAAACATAAGTAGTAACCTTGTAACAAACTACATAAATAGTAATCTTGTAACTCATACACATATATAATACTTATGACTACTATTTCTACGTTATTACTATTTGCCGTGTGAATACTTAGTGCAATTTAAAAACATTTTCACTACTCTTTCCGAAAAAATTAGATAAACCATTTTCATATTTTTTGACAAAATACGAATCCGAAAGGTTTCTTTTTTCTAGTATTAAATATTACATAGGTATAAATACTTCCTTTAAATTATACATCGGTTAATAAAAAATAAATGCATCGCTTAACAAAACTTTGCTCAATTGGTAAATACAGTTTCCTGATCTCGTATATGGATGTCCTTCACGCATAAGTATCCAATTCGACGAAATGTACGGTGTATGTATTTTTAACTTAGCTATCTTCATGTGTTTGCCAGTTCTAGCATATGGCTTAGAAACCTGGCCTTTAACTAAAGCTGGAGAGAATAAAATAGCAGCCTTTGAAAGAAGGGTTCTGAGGAGAGTTTTTGGGGGTGTCAAGGAAAATGGTATTTGGCGAAGACGTCTTAACTCAGAAATCTATAAGTTGTTTGATGAGCCTGATATCGTAAAAACCATCAAAATCAAAAGAATGAACTGGGCTGCGCACTTATCTAGAATGAAAGATGAAAACCCAGTAAAGAAAGTTTTCATCGCTAAACCTTTAACAATTCGTAGAAGATGTCAACCAAAATTTCATTCATTTCATTCTCAGGATAAAGAACTGGAAAACCCAGGCGAAGAGTAGAACCTCCTGGAAGAATCTGCAACAGAAGGCCTTGGCCCACCCTGGGCTGTCGTGCCAAATATGATGATGATCTTCATGTGTTTAAAGTACCCATATATTTTATAACCAAAAAATAGCCAATTTCGAAATTACTTAACATTCTCTATCTTAGACCAATTAAGTAAGTCGGATCTTATTGTATGGTAACCTATGAAGGGATAGTCAAAGTTAGGGCAGGTTGAAGCCAATATTAGATTGCGGCAAACAATTTGTTGTATTTGAAGTGGCAAAAGTTCAATATAAACAAACAAGATACGCCTTTCTCAAAAGAGCTATTAAGCTTAATTTTGAAAACCTCGCGCCATCTTTAAATTACAAAGTATTGCAAGTAAAGTAATTAAAACTTTTGCGGATCGCCAGCACCGGAAGTCCTCAGTTCAGCCATTTTTCCGTCCTTTCGGTTTCGTTCAATTGCAATTACTTTCGGGATGCAAGAAACACTTTTAAATGAATATTTCTTTACTTAGCTCTTCTAAACCGTAAAGAGGAAGTTTGTTTAAGGGAAAATTTGATTTGGTTTTTATAACCCAAATTTTATCAATCTAGATGATATTAACAGAGACTGTTTGTGAACAGAAAGATAAATAATGAAGCATTTTTGTTCTTTTATTGTTTTTTTATTAACCTTTCTAACCGACATATAAATTAAGTACATTCATTGATCCTACTGATAACAAAATATTACTTATATACATAAAAATATATTTCCATAAAATTACTACAATTTTCCATCAAAAACATTAAAAATTTTCCACAATTATTATATTTTATATTTAGGTCAAAATAAATGAAACAATTAATTTCTGTAAATTCTTATTTATTTCAAACCGAAAAATAGTAAACTTGAAAAGACGAATTATTGCTTAAAATTCGTTCCTTCAAACGAATCGAAATCGTAATAGTTAATAATTAAAATCGAGAAAAATGAATCGAATTATCATCTACCATTTTTTCTTGATTTTAAATATGATTGTACATTATTTATGATAGTGTGGCATTAATAAACACAATTTACTTTATTTTAAAATATATTCAACAATTTGTGATACACGTTAAATACTTAATAAATATTATCATAAACTCTTCTGACGACGAAGAGTATTGGAAGAATCAGGTGATCAAAAACCGAGACCTGCACAGTATTTACTTACATAACTACATACTAATACGAAAAGGGCTAACAGACACCATGCCGTAATCAAACCTCGAACCTTCCGTCTGAGTTCGACTTTCAAAAAATGTTTGAGTAATAAAACAAACCACGTTAAATACGTCTATGATTAAACAATAATAAATGTATCTACTTATTTTTAAACACATTCATTTAGTAAGAATTAAATGTAAATTTAAAGATAGGAAAAAAAAATAAACGACACGTCAGTTAAAAAAGTAATAAAATAAAAAAAAATATGATGCACGATTGCGAAACTTTTAGCGACTTACATAAATTACTTGTGATATATCTCTTGAGGAAATACCTTTTATGTGTCAGTAAAGTTGAATATATGAACACTGAAGAATAAATATGGTTTATATTAGAGAAATACCATCCGTTGTGTAATTAATATCTACGTATTATTCTTTCTCAAACATTTCCAATAGCCAAAGTTCCTAATAATTGCTTAAAATATTAAATCAAATATCATTACCGCATATGTATATTACACTAGAATAATGACTAATTGAAAATAATGACGGGTTTACTGATTAAATATTAGGTAATTAATGATGTCGTCGCTTCACATTGAGTGTGATAATAAAACTGAAGATTAATAAATATTGATTAATCTCATAATAGAAGTCCCTTAACTCATTTTACGAGGTAACTTGGGATCTTGTTATGACGATATTTTCTAAGCTAATGTCATGAAACACGCAACAAATGAAATTGTTTTATAGTTTATAATATACGATAACATATACGATAAACATTTACATCTTTGATACTGCTCGCAATTAAATAATCTAATTTTGACTTTAAATACATCAGTTCTAGTAAAGTAGGTTATCCGCAAATAATAGCATTCTGATTGGTACAAAATACCTATAAGTAACTTTTGTTATGGAGAATAATCAGCAACTGTATCAGTTCCCCGACTTTTACCAGGTCATCTAACTACCTAACAGGGAACCGTTCTGCTCGGTGTCCTTTGGTTCGTGGTCAACATTGGAGAACCTTTCTTCTCAAACAGTATCGGTCTTGCACACTCAATAACTTGGAGTATTTTTGCGTCGTCAATAGTAAGAGACCGTGTCTCATTTTCATATGTCATCACTGGTTATACACATAATTTATGTAGTAAATATTTCAAGACGCAGACTATCTTAAAGTTGGACTAACAAATATTTCAGTCAAAAGTCCAAATAATTCTACAAGGAAAGTATATTAATAATTCTGCAAAGAAGTCTTACACGATTACTATGACTGGTATATAACAATGGTGCTTGTATAATTAAATATTGGTTTCATTAATTACACATAAAATTATTTTGTGAAATTACATCAGGGATTTATTATTTACCAATGTAATATAAAGCTTTCATTCATTACAAAAACCTAAGTGAGCAATAGTAATGAGGGTGCCAAAAACGTAATTAAAATGTCTAATGAAATAAGTTCCACTTTTGTCAATTAAATTTAATAGTTTTGAATAACACCGATTAGGAAAGTGATAAATAGTTTAAATAGGTTCATTACAAAACATGATTTGAAAGAAGATGGCCATACTAATTTGGAATATCTTAAAAGTGTACGTATCCTTTTCGTGTTTTGCAAGTTCATATAGCTCTTTCAACGTCTTCAATTTCAAGTAGGAGGATTATGAAGCCAAGCTTCAAATTTCTTCCTTAAAGTCTACTTTTAGCGGAAAGGTTCATTCTCCGAGTCACCAGTTTGTAAAATTTACCCTAATAATCGTTGCAAGTTACATTTTAATTTATGCCGTATGCTGACTTATTCCATAAAATTTTTTTTTCAGTTAGTACTTCGTAATCGAAAAAAAATTTAACGGATATTTAAAATAACTATTTTATTCTACATAGGAAACTTCTTTTTTACATTTTTTTTGTATACAATTTATTATTCATTGCTAAAAATATTCTGCATTAACTTTCGCTGTTTTGCACTGCACGTGGCCTAAATTTTTGATGTCATAAATATATTAGTTGTAGAGCTTTCTGTGTTTTGCAGTGAGGTTTACTAAAAAATATTACTTTGTGCTATATTACTAACTAAGGATTCTTCCCACTCTTGACATGGAAAAATGCTTCCCTCCTAGGTTACATTTAAAAGTACCCGCTCATATTAGTTAGTCGCTACGATTGGAAATATTCGTGGAATATATTATAAATAGCGTCACAAAATTGAGATTTTAAGAGAGTAGTATTACATCTACTTTATTTAACTTATTAACCGCGATCTAGCTTTTGTTGTCTGACAACATTTTCAGGTGGGCAATTTGAAGAGATTAACTCGTTAAAACTTCTAACAGCATTTAAATATTACCAAAACAATAGTGGAAGTGGGTTTTGCCATATTTTACTAGTTTTATTATACACAACTCAAAACCTTAATACCCAGTGCATCTTACGTTTAGCGAGTTTTATCTTAAACTTAACCACAATTTGATGCTTTGTTCTTCAAACGACCTTGCAGCGCAAACCGAAAATCCGACAACGTTCTCGCCATACGAACTTTATCCCAGAAAGCTCGCAACTAAAAGCTCCTCATTGCCACGCCCGCGACGATCGTAGTGAAACCTTCCCGCAATGCGTCTGGCGCATCGTAAACTACGCCGGAAGGTTATATTTCTCTTTGTCGCGGAGATAATGTGGCGTCGAAATTTCCAATTGTTGGTGGCGTTCCGCTTACGTAGATTTGAATAGTATCTAAAATATGAAAAGTAAACAATCGAGGATAAAAATATAATGAATCTACTTTTTAAAGTTCATTACCATTTATAATCGGCAAGAGGAAAAATGTTCGTTTCTGTAATATATTTCAGCCATCGCACCAGACTGTTTCAGTTATTACTACGGTTTTGAAGAGGAACGTTTATTTAAGAGGGCAATAAAAGAGTTTTTTGAATTCGCTTCTGTGACTTAATTTAACGTTTATTTAAAACTTTCTGAGCATTTTCACTTTGAAAAAAAAACGTAAATTACAGAAAATTATTTCGCGAGACGTGGTAATAAAAAAAGTATATTTTATTTCGTTTCCAAATGTTGCGGGATGCTTGGACTAATTAAAATATACATTACAGTAAAGGATAAACAAATTCACTCATTTTTATTTCTATCTCATAAATTCTGCGAAAATATTTAGCATTTATTAGATTTTAATAGTAAAGTGACAATAAATCGCTCCTGATAGCAATTTCGACTAAATCGACCAAAAATGTCGAAAGATAGCTTCAAATTTTTTAAATCTATGATAGCGTTTTTGGGGTAACTATTTTTTTTCCAAATTGAATTTTGTATCATTCATCTTTATAGTTTTTATTGGAACCCTGTAAAGGGAGACAGAATAAACGGTACTTAGTTCTTTTATTTCCATAGTTTTTACTTTTTTTTAGTCTGATTCAACAGTTTAGTTTTGATTTTTCAAAATTTTGGGGTACGCTAAATTTGACTGATGATTAATAAATATAGGTAAATATTTATCTTATTTCGCTATGGTGAATATTTATAATAATTCTGAATTAAAAAAAACCACGACATCTTATTTTACAGCGACAGTCAAAAATGTTATTTAAAAGTAAAGAATTTTATTACTTAAATATTTTTACAAAATAAAACATTTGAGATTCAAAAAACACCACAGAAGCTACAAAGAACAATAAAAGAAATAAAATAAATAGGATATACCCAGGATACCCTTGTAACGTTTTAGGATGCCCTCGATGTGGCTGCAGAAGTAAAATGGAAACAATTCTTTAGGATTTAGTATATTTTATTCACAGCTTTTTTCATCGATATTTTACATGACAAAATACTTAAATAAAAAACATTAGCAAATTTATAATCATGCCTTATGTTATGTTCATTTATGATGCAAAATGTTAACATCATACCAATGATGGTGAAAGACAAATTAACGCATATGAGGTTAATATAATGAAATAAAGGTTACGATAACGGAATATGACTTTGGAACTGGGACAATGAAAATGACTCGTCCATTTTAGTGAATATCGATATTTGTGGATTTGTATACACATAAATACCGAAAACATCGTGTTTTCGTTATTTTTTTATATTTTCCTAATTATTCAAGCTAAATCTCATAACGAGAAAAAAAATTAACAAATGTTCATTAAGTAAATAAAATTATGCACCTCAAGGATCACTCTTTCAATTTTGTACAGTAAATAAAATGGGCATAGAACAGTTAACCCATCCTCAATCACGTTTGAAATATATAACAAAAAACAATCAACATTTTTTCATAAACAGTACAGAAAGTTTTAAATAAACAAAATACTCAATCGGAACTTTATTCAAAACTAAAATTTGCATATTTTCAACATACACTACCTTGTAAGTCGACAATTTAAAAAAGAGCCCTATATATTCAGTGCTCCTTCTTATGTACGCTGTAAAAAGAAGAAACCGTCATTACGGCGAACAATTAAAATAATGAAATAATAGTAAAAGGAACATTCTTGAGTTTAGACAAGCTTTCATTAAAGATTGAATTAAAATTACTAAACTTCAAAGTCAAAAAACAATAGTACGAAATACAGAATTGCGAGTAGATATTGTGACTAGCACCTGTGAATTATTAAAGATTATTAATCGTTTGTTATTAACGTTGTTTCATTCATCGAATTAAAAGTAACAATTCCCCCCAAAATTATTTCATAAATTAGTAGTGACGTAATTGTCACACATAATTATCATAACGTTGATGGTCCAGATTTCTATTCAATCAATCCCGATATTATTTGTCCTTCTTTAATCGGGATACCGATATTTTCGGGATCCGGGATCTCGGTTTGCAGCCCGTGCAATGAACCTTGCAGAACATTCTTTACGCATACATAAATACTGATTTGACGCCATGAACGACTATTTACGACTTATAATCTGTTCTACCGATAGTATTTTTGGTGGCCAAGTTACATGATATTTTAATACAAAATTGTTATTTATATTGTATACTTACAGTAAAACGGTCCATATTTCAATTATCTGTAATTTCCAAATTATAGTAAAACTGAGTGAAGATTAAAGCGAACATATTTTGTAAATTTGTCTTCATGTTTTTAATAGCTTTTATTCTCTCGTTTCAGGTAAGTGCCAGAACTCAGTTGCAGTCTATATTTATGACTATATATCCTGCGAAAACAACAGAAGGTAAATATATTTTATTCACAAATATAGAAGGTAAGTGCATTTTATTAAATATAAAACTAATATAGATCAAACGTTTTATATGAATAGAGGCACGACTACTCAGATACGTTGGTATTACAACTTCTATAGTTTCACATGAATACGATATTACGAAAATTTGAAACGTAAACCACGTATGATTTATTATATTTTTGCTCAGTTTTTCATTTGTAAACAAATAATTGTTGTAATTACATTCAGTATTACAAAATTAATGTGGACTTTCATTTAAGCCATTGTGACTGTCGGATTTACTCTAATTAAGTGTTTATTAATTATCGTTTCAATTTAATGACAATGACAAAAGACGAAAATGAAATTAGGAATATTCGAAAAACAGTAGTTTATTTTAGAGTTTTCGAGTAATTTTAATCAATTATAAATAATATTTTTAGATTCCTCGTATAAATTTGAAATATAGTCACGTAATAATGTGATATAATAGAAACGCCTACTTATTATATCATAGATTGAGAAACGAATGTTATATCCTAAAGTTATACGGAGAAGTAATTACTTTAAATGATTGTATGAAAACAATTACCCGTGTTTTAAAAAATATTGCCAACTTAGATAATTTTATACGATTATACTGTATAACTTATTGCACCATAGCTATTATAAATATACAAAATTAGCACATACACCACCAAAGCCAGAGCAAAAATTGCTTGCAAGCTCCGCAGGTAAGCTTTCGATTATCTACTTCCGCCGGTAGTGAAACGAGCGCGAAACTTGTGCCGCCTTCCGGTATACGACCATACGGAGTGACGTGAGTGCTCGGATGGAGCCTGTTAACATTCCGGCCTTTTGCAAAAGCTTTAGGATCGCTCGCTTTACATTGTTTGTAAATTCCTGCACGTCGTCTGTTAAAAGAAGGGAAAGGTTTCGTGTATATTTTTTTTAAACATGAAAGGTTTGCTGTAAATATAAACTGGAAAACGTAAAAAAAATAATCCATGAATATTAAAAAAAACAGTGTTTTTTAGAAAAGCCCAATGTTACTTTGATGATTACATTTTTGAGCACCTTTGCGAATATAATTCAGTATACAAACATACATATGTATAGCATATGTATAGCCTAAATTAATTGAATAACAATAATAATCGAAAGTAGTAAGCCACAGTGAATAATCTTTGCTGAATAAACATACATATGCAGACATGATAATCAACACATGTATATTTTTAAATCGCTCTGAAAATGTGACAGCAACCGTTCTAAGGTTTAAAAGAATATAATTCCTGAAAAAAATATTAACAGTTAATCTCTGTTAATACAGCAAATATTAATATTTTACGTCCCTACTTTTACGCACTTATATTTACAATTTCAAACTAATTTTTTTGCATGTTTTGAAGATTCCACTGTAGACCTCAAAATCTGCCAAATATGCTGCTTACATGTACAGAAAAAACAATGAAATCATAAAATTGATAGAACTCAAAAAAAATTGTGGGAAAAAAATTATCTTTCTCCCTGAAACTTGATCAAAAAAATATATAAACGGATAGACGAAAATATATGCATTTAAATAATATTTCATTTAGATCAATTTTATTTTGTACCATTGTATCAGCATTCGGTCACATGACTTTTTTTTTGCTCTCTATATTTATTTTGCTCTCTACTTCAAATAAGGTTTTTTTACTATCAATTCTGCACATTTAACATTTTAATTTTTAGTTATATTGTAATCATTGTTTAGTTATATCATAAATCATTTAAAAATTTCATTTGCGAGCGCCATCTATGACAAAGTGTGATAACTACAAAAATCGGTTTATACTGGTTTTAATCCTTGCTAAAATCGAGAAGCTAACGGGACGTCCTTCTGAATTCTACCGATAGGTGACGCCCCAAATTTCGACGTAATCCATATAAATAAAAATAGATGGCACTGAACATTCTTCTTTCACATAAAGGTGGCGCTGTTTATTTATTATAGCAATTAATTTTAAATTCTGGCAAGAAGTCTTCATGTATGTGCGCGTTTTTAATGATATTCATTTCGCCCTTACGCTTAATGGAGGTTGTAATTTAATTTATTTGGCGACACACTGCGTTACGAAGCGTTTCGTTCTACGCCGTTGGCCCGCGTTGAAGCTTTATGTTGAAGCGCTTCGCCAACATTAATAAAGTCTAATTTATGGTCTCAACCCGTCTTCCGTTTAATAAGTAAGATGTAATTCCGCCTTGGCCCTGTGAACTTAAAATGTTAACATGAGTTTAAGCTCTTTGCTGAACATTGTAGTAAGTGTTAAGTATTTAAAAATAGGGGTGACAAAATCGTAACATGTTTTAGTTTAGCCAATGAAAAATTTAATTAATATGAGCCCTACGACAAAAATGTATCTCTAATATATTTTAATCGTCCTATTAATGCATTTATTTTAATGCAGTATTATAATTAATATTATTTAAGTACGTAAAGTCTATTTAATTCTCGTCATAGTAAAGTACTTAATACAAATTCACAGGAAAAATATTTGTAAAATATTTAAAACTTTTTGAATGGTTGCATTTTGTTTCGTTGTAACAATAGTGAAGAGAAATTAAGAGAAATTAGAAATTAAAAGAAAAAAGTTAAAATTTAATTTAAAAATACTTTTATAAATTTGAGTTTCCAAAATTAAAAATATTAATTTAAAAAAATTAATTGACGATTAAACAAACATTTATCGAAATGACGAGTGTAACACAGCGGTACAAGAAAAATTTATATTTTTAATGAGTTCCTTCGAGACTTTCAATAAAATAATACTATTTTTAATTTCCATTATAAACAATATTAGATTTCTATAGTAACTATTAACTCTCTTAACTAATTATAACTCGTAATGTCCGCCTGTTTGTTCACATGTCACTGACATAACTTGATTATTAAGATGAAATTTTGCGTGTATATTCTTTTAGTTAACCCAAAAATTTACATGAATGGAAATTACATTATTATTTTTAAGGTAATTCCTCTCAATCAACTCATCTCTCAGTAATTGTGTCTAATAAATAATAGTTTGAATAAAACAATAAGATGAAACAAGAAAAAGAAATAAAATGAGAAATAAAGTAAAAAAGATATATATTCTCCAAATTCCGACTTTCTGCTCATAACATCACATCACGTCTTGCCTGAACAGAGTAGGCAAAGAAATAGAAAACTAAAAGCCTGCGCTCGCGTAATTCTTTCGTTTCACTTATCTATAAATTAATACACGAAGGGAAAACTTCGAACCCCTTTTTAAGCATATTGCGTGCATGGAGGAGTGTGAGATTTGGCAAAGTTAAAGTTTATATCGTGAAGGAGTGCAGAAAGCTAAAGTTTATATATAATATGTGTTTCAAATACATTAAAAGATTCATTGTCTACGTTAATATTGTCAATGTCAAACACATAATAGTCTGTGGCCAAACAGTCGCACAGTGTAGAGATTATCCCTAAAGAATTATAAAATATCAGATTGGACTAGAACTTTAATGCAAATAATTAAGGTATTTATATGGGCTCTCAGGTGATTTATTATAGCAAAATTTCAAAAAAAATTATATGCAATGATTACACAGGTATATATTCTTTGACAAAAGAACCTCAATAACGTTCAAATTTAAAATTTAATGAATTACGGTAGAATTTCGACCACTGGACGATCACTAGTTGACATTAATAGACGATTTTTCCTTGTAATACAATCTTTTAGATATTCGCCAATTCACATTTGCCAATTTAATTCAGGGCCAAATGTGAATAAATAAATCGTTCAATGTGATTAAACCATATCAGCATTTCTTAGCTCGCTCTTCGTTCTTTCTTTCCTTAGCATTTCATTACACAATTTTGTAAATCAGCAAATAAATGAAGTTTTCTTTCTCACTATTCAGCCTATATTTAATCACAACCTGTCTCAAGAGACAAACTACTAACGATCTCAGTTCCACTTCGCGCGCTACGCCCACAATTATTCACGCTCTAAGACGCGGCTCCAAGATCGCGGCAGTAGCGCATCGAGTAGGCAACAAATATGTCCGTTCAGAAAATGTAATGAAAATAACTGTTGTTATTTTTCCTCATTTTCCGGCCTTTCGTAGACTTCTCGGTTATTTTACGTTGAATTACAATTTTGACGTAGCCAACAAGATGAGGTCGGATATAATATGACGGCTTTTGAAAAATATGTTCGCTTGGCTACGCAACTTAGTTTGTAGCGGTAAAAATTATCAATGTTTGGCTTTTTATATGCCTTTATCTCTCATCGTAATGAAATCAATGTTTGCGTGAGTTGTAATAAAATAAGTTTCTACATTTTAAAGAAAAATAAATTCCGTTTAGTTTAATTATAAAGTGACTGTTTAGTTGTGAACTGACTTTTAGAGTTTGGTACTTTCAGAAAATTTAAAAGTGAAAAGTAAAATGTACGCTTTGAGAAATAATTACTTTTTTTATTACCTATTTCAAATATTAAAAGTTTGAAATTAATTTTAATGGAATTTTCAGTAGTCGTTCCTTTGTTTGTAATATTTATATATATATATATATATATATATATATATATATATATATATATATATATATGGCACTTCTGTTTACGATATATTAACAAACACTAAACATTTCCTTGTAATCTTCAAAATTATGATACAAAACATTTGCTATCGATGAAAAGTTACATTATGTAAGAAAATAGAAACTATATGCATATTTGCGATTAAAGATAATTGAATGTGTAAAATCTACAAATTATACATCATAAAAAAAGAAATATTTTTTGCCCTATAGTTTCAAAGTAATTTAAAGCTATAAAAACCGATAATATTATATAGTTTACAATAATTATGAACACCAAAGATCTTAATTAAATTAGTACGTTTTTAAAAATAACCTTTGAAATTACGGATAAAAATATGTCTCCCGTCATTTTACGCGATAGCTCATTGTCATATTTATACACACAATCACTGTAAAATATATTATAGACTTTTTTAGAACAAACGAATTTCTTTGCACCTAAAGTGTGTGGATAATTTTGCCATCAGAGTATTAACTTTAGTTACTGTGAATTCAGGAACATATGATACCTAGTAAATAAAAGTATTGAAATTCGATATGTCCTTGAAATTTATGACCCAACAGCAAAGAGAGCTAGTTAAAGGTGATATAGTTTTATTTTAAAACATTATATACACAAAAAAAGTAATTAATTAATATTAATTAATAAATGTCGCATACACCGTGAGTCTTACAATAAATATAGAAAAAGTAAAATTTAAGGGAAAAACTATGCCGTCTAGTAATAAAATACAGATTATTATAATTCTTAAAAATAAAAACATATTTTTACTAAATAATTATACAAAATATATGTAAAAAAAAATTTATAAACTCTTAAATACTCGAACTTTCGTGATAGGAAAAAACCAGACAAAAACAAAGTAATATGATATAGGGGGGAAAATGCTGGCAACGTCAGTCTGAAATCAGTTAAGACAGGGTTTGATGGTAAAGATCAGGGTTTTGAGGTAACTTTTTTACCCGACTACGGGCCAGAAAATGTAGGGTAATTAATTTAGCAGTATATGCAGGTATATATCTATAATTGTTTGATCGCATCCCAAAAACTGCTTAACCAATTTTAGCAAAAAGGGATAAATCGGTTTGTATTTAATGTAAGTGCCTTACGCTAAGTTTTTAGGAACAAAAAACATTTTGATGGACGTGCAATACAAATATATAATTGAAAAAAAAATTCCTCCTATCTTATCGAAAATGGTGACATTTGACAAGTTTTTAAAAATAATTATGAGATTTCAAAAAATAGTCAAGTTTGGCACTAATAACAAAAAACAAAATTCTATGTGTACCCAGTTTCAAACTATGTGCATGAAAATAAACTACCGAAAAAGGTAAAATAAAAACGAAGCTATAAAAAACTAAAACCCGACTACGTCGAAAAGACCTTCGAAGTCGAAAAACAAGTTAGATAATCATAAATTTACTGAAATATAATAGTCGCTGAACTATAAAGCCAAGTAAGTTTTGAAATAGTAGAACATGTGTCTTAACTAAAAGTAACCTATGGCTACATAATTCAGTGACGATTATCTTTCAATGAAATTATGATTAACTAATTTGTTTTTTACTTTTCAGTTTTTTTTTTGAAGCAGTGTGGTTTTAGTTTTTTAAAGCTTCGTTTTTATTGAGTATTAAATAATAGTGACGCGAAACTGCTCCAAACTTTTATATTTTACTCATTAATAATTACAACTTGATGAAGAACGTCCCATATAAGTGTTTCGTTTTTTCAATATCTTAATAAAATATCATCCACCTTGTCAATTGGCTAAGGTTGCTAACCTAACAAAAGGAAATTTAAAATGCAAGAATTTTAACGAGATAAAAGTATTTTGGCAGCATATCTAAAAATCAACCCTAAACGAAAAATATTCGTAAAAACTAATTCAATTTACAGAAACGTAAATTCCACTTATCGTCAGAGATTATATGGGCTTGATACCGAACTGGGTTTTGCAATAAATCAAAAAACACTTTATTAAGACCCCTATTAATATTTCAACAAAAAACACCCCCGTAAAATATTATTAAGACAATTCTAAAGTATAGAACTGAAACGGTAAATTAAAGGTGATTTTAATATCTAAAAAGTTTCATTGTTAGGATTTAAGCTTCAACCAATGTAAAGTTTCGGAGACGCCTTGAACATATTTTCACTGAGAAGTAAATCGAGGTCCTTGTGAACAGAGAAATAGAGACTAACAGCGCCGTTTAATACAATTTGTGTGAGTTAAATTTGGAAATAATTTCAGAATGAAGCTCGAATTAATTATGAGAGAATTAATTAGGCAGCATTGAGATGTAAACGCTCGCCGTTGAACGGAAACCTAATAAAATTTCATCCATTCTTTAAGTTAAAACTTTTTTTAACAAGGATTGTTCAATCATTACGTCATGTTTTACTAAAATCTGAAGTTTTTAATATAAAATATTAAATTAAAAATTTTCCTTTCAGGGAAGAAAAATATTTTAACTGAAGCACATCAAAATATTAGATTAAATGTAATAAATTGCAAATTAAAATTAAATATAAAAAAATTAAAACTGAAACATAACTTCCAAGATATACGAAGGCATGCTTTGATGCAGTTCGTAAAAACACTAAATTTGGTTTAAAAAGGAATATATGAAACTGATTATGTTTAAATTTTTTAAATATTGAATATATTTGACGTTAATTTTGTAGAAATTCATTATTCAATAATACAACGAAACCTAGGTCGTGGTAAAGAAATTAAAGAAAGTAGAAATAATAATACATCACGTAGTTTCATTTAATTATGTTTAAATTTTTTATTTGTCTTCGATCAATATTAAAAAAGTCACAAAAATATTGCTTTAATTTTATGAATTTTGTTTGTTGATTATATTTTAAACTTGTTGACTAGAATGTTACATAAAATTCACCTTTATATATATATATATATATATATATATATATATATATATATATACATATATATATATATATATATATATATGTATATATATATATATATATATATATATATATATATATATAGGTCCTTTGAAATAACGGCAACACAAAAATAATAGCGACAATAAAAACACGCAAAATGTAACGTCTCGGACAAATTTATACAAAAATTTGGGTTATTCATTCTTCGTGCATATACTACATTACCAAAAAAAGAATACTAATGTAATAATTTCTAAGTGAAGTCGACACAGATACGATAATTAAAATAAAAGTGTTTATAATTTTCAAATTTTCAGCTCTTAAATACTTTTCCCATTTGCTTATTCGTTATTAAAACGAATCAAATATTTTAAAAAAAATTATTGTTTCGTTTCCTGTCTGTATATACAACGGATTTAACTAGAAAGTATAGAGTCTAATAACATGAATTTTATACAAGTTATACTAGTAAACCTACGATCAATTTATTTATTTATTTGTTTATTTATTTACGTGCTTTAATACGTCCAACTAATACATATGGCCGACTTATTTCTACAAGAGTAATCTCGTACAATCAATTAGAACACCAGTCCAGCTCCGCTAGACGAACGGCCGGGAATTTAATCCGGGACGCCGCGGTGCGCCGCGCCGCCAAAGGCCGTATGCCTTGTGGTCGATCCAACACCCTTAAGGCGAGGATAATTTAGTTTTTATTTTATCGTAATATTTCAAACGGTTTCGATGATGGAAAGGTCGTAACCTTACGTATAAAGTCCTTACGTATAAAGTTAGACAAAATCTCCACCACATGAATGGTGGACAGCGGCGGGCTATAGAAAAAGATGGGTGTGAGCAGGAGAACGAAGAAAGCATGCGCATCAGTCCGGGCGGAATTGAGACTAATTATTTGCGTACAATAAACGCATTAAAATACTGCACTTGGATGTCGAAATTCCGTGCGGACGAAGCCGTAAGGTACGGCTGGTAGAAAGTAAAATCAATCAGACACGAAAACGACAGCTATATCAAGTAATATCTAGCTTTTGAACAACGATTCAGAAAAAATGTCGAGTCAGAAAGAACTCTACTTAATTTTTTTCTTACATTTCTTCTAGAATTTACCACCTAGAATAACGAACTTATTAAGTGTACACACAAACGTTTGGCCATTGTTTTTGTTCCAGTTGTTTCATAATTTCTGTACAAGCTTTGTAACAGGTATTCATACCGAAAATAATATTTGTGTATCTAAAATATAATTATGTCGCGCCAACCTGCGTGATACAATTCGGTTCAAAATAAATAAATAACTATTAATGCCCTGAGAATTACATACACAAATATTATTTTCGGCATGAATATCTGTTACGAAGCGTGTAAAGAAATTATGAAACAACTGAACCACCCACCGCAATAACGAATCTGTCAACAATGAAAACAGAATCAGCAATGAACTGTCCTCTACAGTACCTATCGGGACCTCAGATACTTCAGTCCAATTAATCAGAAAAAAGGCAATCTGGAGCAAGATATCTGTAAGGAAGGATCAAGGGAACAAGACTTCGTGACCGAAGACCAGGTCATTGTACCGACCAGATTACAAGCACAAATAATCGTGCAAGAGATCGTAAGATAATTGTAAGATCTCCTGAAATAGCGCCAAACAATTTATACCTATCGTAGTGAGCCACAATCCTCAGGGACGGGGAAACATTAACGAAGAAAAAAAAACGATTCTCTTTCAAATTTTACTGCACCGTCAAAATTTTATTCACCACCTATTTTTACTCCACCTTCAACTGAATCTTATTTAAATTAAAGACAAGACAATGGAATACATTAACCAGATATATTTTGTTGTAACGTATTTGTAAAAAAATGTAAAAAATAAGATTTAAGCACAGGCGATACAATAATATTCTCAATGTTTAAAGCCAATTGAAGAAACTTATTCACCAACTACATATACGTGATAAATACTTTACCATCATAAACCGTTTAGAAATAATATTAACCGCCAATATTATTATGAGATAAACGTGCTACCCTCAAGGTAGACCACATTACGAAAGTGTCGGGGCAAAACTTCGAAGTGGTTGGTACTAGATTAATAACTCATGCCGTCTAATCCTTAAAGATACGGAAAACTAGTTTCACATCTCAAACAGAATAAACAACTTTTTTAATATATCTAAGCCTTTTCTAACGAGATTTTACGGCAGAGCTTTCTCAAGGACTTAAGGAAACTTTTCCAATTCATTCTCGATTTACAATAAAGTTCAAGAAATGAAGTTTGCAAATGAAATACGCAATCTTATTTACTTCAGTCTTGAGTGTACTGGAGCCTGATTTTTCTTTCAAGCAATTTGCTTTCAAATTTCATTAGAAGGACATGTGACATTCCTGAGATAATATTATTTGTGGACATAACACATAAACATCTCTTTCACATATTACGGAAATTTCAAATTTATGTACGTATATATAGTTAAATATTTATAACTTAATTTTAAACATTAAAATGTTAATGTATTTTGGACGAGAAAGAAAAGTGACAGTAGCCACATTAACTTAACTATACTCCTATAAGTATTATTCCAAAGGTGTATTAATTTTTGTTGGGTTAATTACGTCCCTTGAAAATTGTCCCCTTGCAATGTTTTTAATTTAAGTTTATACATCATTTAACTTCCTATTGACATTAATAATATAATTTATCTTAAAGTGTTTTAGTTCCTAAAACCCATTTCTATAGAATTATAACATCTGGTGTTAAATAATGCAGTTCACATTTAAATATTTACTTATAAATCGTCTAATACTAAAAATTATTACTAATTGCATTTTTCGATTTAATATATTAAGATTTTTCAATTTAAAAACAATCGAACATCGCCTTCTAATAACGAATGTAAAATATAAGTAAATACAAACATCATTTACAAATATAACCTGAGTTTAGAAGATGGAGTTAATTAATAAATAAAGAATCAGCCATAGGCGTAAGCGAACTCAGACAGAAACGGTCTCATAAAAGACGTTATCGTCTAAAATTCTGATAAAAGTTCCAAAATTTTTGATAAAAATATTTCCGCATTTTTGTTGCTTCATAAAGTAAATGTTATACCTCTGCTCTGTTGTTTGACAAAAATACAATTATATTGAAAACACATAAACCAAGTTTGCGTTTGGCGAGAAGGTAATTATATTTTTAATATAAATATTATTACTACCATTTAATAATATAAATTCTCTAAAACTATTAGTGTGCATAGAATTTTTTTCATGCAATAGAATGATCATACTTTCTAATTATAATTTAATTTATTTATTGCGGATCTTACGGCTTAGACTTTGATCCCTACTGCAATTCACAGTCGATGCAACGTAGTAATAAACTCTCTAAAATTGGATCTTCTAGTTGATAAATACGTTTAATCTTACCACGCTCTTCTAGCAGACGCGTACTTTTTTGCTTGCTATTGTTATAAGCTAACCAGGACCTGTCATTAGCAGTTGATGGAAAAGGATAATTCTCTCTTTACTATTAATTCTCTTACATATCGACATCCCAACTGATACTGACAGGCCGAATATGATTTTACAGCACTTCATCGCAACAACATTTCAGAATGTCAAGCAAACTTACTTTATTTTCTTATTGTTAGCCGACTTCAAAAAAGGAAGAGGTTCTCAATTCGCCGGAATCTTTTTTTTATGTTAGTACAGCGATAAATCTTTATCTAGTGGACCTATTTTGACGATTCTTTTTTATTATTTAAAAAAGAACTGAACTCCTCAATGGCTAACAGATAACCATTTTTTTCTATGTATTATTGATAATCAACTTTAGTCAAAGAAGAAATTAACTATATAGTAGCTTTTGCCAGTAACTTAATATTATAGTGACTTATATATTCTAAGAAAGAAAATATTTGTCAATATTAATATATTAATCACTAAAAATTCTAAAATAAAATATCTTTTAAATAACCTACTTCAAAACAGATAGGTACTAAAAAATAAAAAATAATTAACTCAAAATAGGCACTTTCTTATTTGCAATAAATAACTAAGTTCCTTATTTTTGAAGTCAGCGCTAAGACCGCTGATAAACTTAAACAAATGTAAATATTTATATTATAAATACGCCCTTAATAACCTATTTAATATTTATAAGTACATTAGAAGTTAAAGTTTTAAATTTACATTTTAAATTAAATTAAATTATAAATTTGTTAAAGTTTGTCGACAGTGCTGGCAACAACTTCAGAAATAAGTAACTCAGTTATTTGTTGCAAATAAGTAGGTACCAATTTTGAGTTAATTAATTTTTACTTTTTAGTGGTAATTACTAAAAAGAAAACATTAATTAACTCTTTTTCAAAGTTGTTTTTTTAAAAGATATTTTTAGTATGTAAACACAAAATAAAATATTACATCTGTGCATTAAATTATTTACCGTCCGGAAAACAACAATTTAGCACGTAAAAATTTATTCAGAAATTTGGAAGGCTAAAAAAATAAATAACATTTAAAAAATTTGATCTATCTTTTAACCTATTTATTGTTTCCATAACGCATTCAACATGTTTTAATTTAAAGAAAAACCGGACATATATTATTACCATAAATAATCATGCCTACAAATGACTATTGCTTGTTCCCATTTCTAATGATCCATGAACTTATCGCACACTAACTACTTAACAAATAATGATAATATATTCATTCTATATGTGGAAATTCAGCTTAGATGAGACCCCATCTACGTAGCAGAGGAAACTATTACAATCATCACTCCTCTATTAATAAAAAGTTTTTCGTCATTCGTTTGAAACCGGAAAATTAACCGCTAATAATGTTATTAAAAAAACTTATTGAGTTTCAACCGACAGTCAATTGGACGGCGCTGTGTTATTTCCCAGAACCTTTTTACAATTTCTTGTCGTTATGCAAAGTAACAATCAAAAACTAGATTTTTCGATGTCTTACATATAACATATTTGTACTTCACATATTTTTTGTGCTCGTCATATTAAAAAGTATGCAATTTACCATTCGACACTTGTTATTGACGTTATTTCATTTCACAAAGTACCATGCTCTGGCTACTTCTATTAATTTTGCAGAAAACTTTTCCGGGAAAACATTTTGTCCAAGAAGATATGAGGAACTTTTGAAGGACATTAAAAAAATTATTTCATGAAATTATTGACGATGAATTTAATAATATTTTTCTTAACTTTTTGACATTTCTTGACTTTCACAGTTCTTCTACATACGTTGTAGCTCCCGCGCCAAAGAAAGAATCAATGTATGTAAGTGAACAATTTGAACAGGATTCGCACATACTAGAATTATGTCATTACATGTATTCATATTTAGACCTACAGACAAGTGACGGTCGCAAGTTAATATCTCCGAGGAATTGTAATGTTTTAGTGAGAATGATTAATTCACGTTGAATATCTGAGTGACTCTTGTAGAGCCGTAAATTATTCTGTCGGTATTTTTCTAATAAGGCAGAAACATAATATATATATATATATATATATATATATATATATATATATATATATATATGTATGTATGTATGTATATACAATATATTTTTATTGAGTTAAATGAAATATAATACAACTGTATTATCGATTGGGCGAACATTCACAATCGACGGATGTAAGAAACCTTTAAGGGGATTATGTTTCCATATTTAAATATTGATGTAGGTTAGGGTGGGCTCTTGTATGAAATTTTTATACCAGATATTTTATTTTAATGGCTATTAAAAGATGACCCACCTCCAGTAATAAACAAATAAGCCAAACAAATATTTCTAAGTATTCTACCTATTCTAATATTTCTACCCGCGCATCAGCTTTGAATAACGTACATTTTCAATTTTTTACTACCTGTTTGGACTCTCATTTTTTATTAATAAAAAGGAATATTTATTAAAAAAACATAACTAATAAAATAGGAATAGTAATTTAAAAATATAATTTAATATATGTCTTCGAGGATAACAAAAAAAACATTCAAATAACTTTTAAATCTTCCTTGCTTTCAGACTTCGCCATTAGTTTTCAAGAATAATTTTTACTTTTTATCAAAGCTTCTCATGAGTTTGTATGACAAAACTTTAAGCATACTTCCCTGATTGCCTTTACTACCCGCTCGATAGCTTATGTATGACATGGCGGACGCAGATAAAGAATATCTTTCATTACCTCCTGATTCTACTAAAGAATGAAGAGTTTCATCCAAAACATCGCTGAATATAAGTGGCTGAGAATATGTTCGCTGCCAGTCAATTAAATCAATAAAAGACGAAGTGTAAATAATCTTTGGCACTCTGAATACTCTTATGTGTTTCTTTTCGTCTGATGGCATAGACAAAAGCAAGTTCTCCGGGTGTGCGCATAATAACAGGATCGACTACGTTCTATAATTCTCGTGAAAGATATCTAGAATAAAATACCAATTTCCTAAAATGTTATGCCCTATCTTTGTATGAGGGATGTCCTTTAACTTCAAAGCAGATGGGAGTATAAAACTTAACTACAAACAGCAAGTTGTGTCAGTTGGTTCGTAGGTTTGTCATTTGAAACATATAACCGCAAAATCCTGTTGACCTTTGAGATATTTTTTCTGGAGAACAATAAGTCAAATCAGAAGGACACTTACCGCTTCTAACAGCAGATGTGATATCGTAAAGGTAATGTTGGTTAGAACTGAGATCTTTGACTTGTGCAATATCTGGCAACAAGCTCTCTATCTTTTCAAATAACAACAATACTGTGCTTTTCACAGTCATCTAGTTTTCCGATAGCACCAGAATAATTAGACGGTTCTATTGTTGTGCCATTGAGTTTCTAAAACAAGTGTCTTAAGGGTAACTCAATGTGTAAAAGACAAATTATCCACTGAAGAGGTCTTTTCTAATAGCCGTATAACTCGGCCATATTTACCCGTATTTGTTACGGTTCCATCACAACCTATGGATAAAATATCCTGTAGAGATATATTGTATTGACACCTGATTGTTTCATGCATTTCAAACTCCAACCCTTTTGCGGGTTCTTGACTTGGAACGGCATAACCGATATAAATGGATCCTGGTTCTTTGAAAATTGAAATGTGTTCTTCAACTAACGTTAAACGATATTTTTCCCCTCTAGTTACAATTTTCAAAGTATTTTCCTTTCGTCCATCAATATACAAAGCAGAAATACTATCAACTTTATCTAACTTTAGATTAACTTTAAATTTAACTCGAGTTAGAGTTTCCTGTCGTAATTTTTGTCTTACCCGTCGTAATCTTGACATATCAATTACGTCGTCATTACTTTTGTCATCTAGCAAAACTGCAGAAGCGACAACAGCAGCACCCTATCGGATATCCCGTACAGGTCACAAACACTCGATAAATTCTTTAGAGAATGTATTTCTTGGTTATTTTAGTGCATATCTGACAATTCCGAAATGTCACGATTTTCGTGAGATGGATCTGGTTAACAATTTTTTTGAGAATCGTAATAGGTAATTTGTCTCTCAAGTTTGTTAAATTAGGTTCTGTTTAATTTTTCTTTCAACAGTTTCCTCTTTCTCTTAGGTGTCAATAAATCAATATTTCTCAACATTATTTTTCTGTCTGTTTTCTGATCGATTAAGAAAGTTAGTTCCTCCTTAGGAGCATTCTATTCTTTGGAACAACTACATAATTCAAAATGAATATAAACTCAAATCAAACAGTTTCTCAGAACTTTTGTGAAATATATGAATCTTTTCTTGTGACAGACGCTTTAAAGATTTAATTAAGTCTTACACGTATGCTTTTAGTAATTGTAACACTTGATTATGCAATATAATAGGAATAGAAGCTTTTTGCCACAAATTTTTCTGGACACGATTAGAGAAATTTTATTGATAACTCTTTTTTTGAATTGTACTCAAATTTAAGACTATATCTTATTATCTTATTATATATATTAATACGCTAAGGTTAAGATGTTACACTCCCTTTTTAGAAAAAACCTCACAACTAATCCACATAAATTATATATCATTTTATAGATAATTGCTTGCTCTACCGCCATCCACAACTAAAAAATTTATTATTGCTATTGTTTTTGCAAATTAATTAATTATTAAAATTATATACACAAAACAGCAATGCTGCCATCTAACGGCTCAACGTCAATATGATTGACGGTCGGTAAAATTTTTGTTTAATTTCAAATCCACTCACGTATAAATAAAGTGGCGCTTTAGCTCAATGCTTTTGATACTTGCGCCTCTATATGTCAATTTTAGTAAAATATTTGTTTGATCTGTCATCTGAGCTTCATAATGGAATAAATAATGCGAAGACTTCGCACGGGTCACGCTAGTTAAATTATATATTTTTACTTCTTTGTACATGGGTATTTGATTCAGATTGATCAGTTCTTCAGAAGCACCAAAAATAGGACACTGCGTGGCGTATTATTTAAAATTTCCATAACGAATAACGACACAATCGAACACAACCTTTCACTTGTAACTCATTAGGCGTACTGAGACAGTGCATGCGCGATCGGTATTTAGCTCCACCTCTCCCCTCTCACTCCCCTGCAATTCTCATCCGATTAACGTAATATTTTTTGTAACTTGTGATTTGTGATTGTATTCAATGTAATTTAAGTTATTGAAAATATTTGCATGTTGTTTATTTTACGATATAAACACGTAAAGAAAAGTAAGAATTTAAGGAAATCCTTTGAAAATTCAAACGCAACGCGCGGTTAGTTAAGCATGTTAAGAACAAGTTAAAATATACTAGAATTCTAGTCTATAATCAGATCACGTTTTGCGCACTATTAGATAACAAAAGAGAAAAAAATAACATTTTCGACCCACCGTAATGCAGATTTAGTAACTAGAGAGAATGGAGGTAAAAAGAAATGTTTTTACCATTTTTCTTTACTCTTTTCTTGGTATGTTTATTTTTTATCTCAAGACAATAAACTATTTTATGTACGCGGTAAAGCATATGATATATTTTGTCTGAAACAGCTCATTTCCAAGTATGGGAATATTATTACGCTACTTTAAAAAAAGAGACAGTATCTATTATTTTCCATTTGTCTATTGGTTACCTTCCCATTCAATGTAAACGAAATCATTTGTAAGTAAGCTTTGATTATAGTCAAAGCAGAAACTTATAAACCTGAGACTAGAACGGAACGAATCTAAATATCAATTGACTGGTTATTTTTAATTAATTAGGAAAAATAATCGGTATATGTTATTTTTTTATTATTTACTTGTTCCTAGTTACCAATCGCTGAATAATTCGCCTTTTTTAATACAAGCGTTTTGTTTTTATAATTGGCTTCACCAGCTATTAAAAATTTGCCGTAAATGGTGGCACAACTGAGTTTAGCAAAACGTTTAAAGTATTCTTATCTTCTCCAATCTTTGGTTAAGTACCTTCGGAAACCATATCTCTCTATCTCTTAATAATTGAAATCATTTTCAATATCATGGCAGGCTTCGACAAAAAAATACTGAATTATCTACATAAATATTTCGCATTACTTCTACGCTGAAATTAACTGAAAAGAACACAAATCCTTTTAAGCACCACTACCATCCTTCATAAATCTATTTTAAGAACCCACGTATTGACGTATGTTTTGTACGCCGTATAACATTTGAACTTTATTATTAAAGATTTCATTTTCTTACATTGAAGTTTAATTTAGCCTTTCAATTTACTTGCATAATTTATTTGACGTATTGTTGACTACGTCTTCGTAGTAATAATTTTACCCCAAAATAGCGTAGGTTAATACATATTGCATTTAGATGTAAAGTCTCATTTTTACATCAAGCTCTTCAGCAATAGAACAACCAACATCTTTGCTAATTCACGCACACTGAAAAAAAATGAAAAGGTTTTCAATGTAACGTTCTATTAGCCTCGTTTTCACCGTCGTCTTTTTTGTGAAGAGAAAAAACATTTAATCCTTTACAAAGAGATAATTAATAGAATAGATAATTACAAGACATACAGTGTCAACAGACATAAAAATTTAAACAAATTATGGTCCTTAACGGAAACAAAGGTCGTTTAGAATAAAAGAGGTAAGACTAGAAAATATTTGAGGAGGAAGGAGAAGTACCTACATCCTCTCAAAGACCTTCAGCCTTCGGGTGAGCGCCAAGAGCATGTGGGTATATTCCCTCGTGGGATGTTATCTGGTTCTATTATTTTATAAGTAACGAGTCATTTTATATGTTTTTTGTAATTGTATTGAAGTTAGTCTTATGGTTTTATTATATTAGAGTTGACGACGTCATTTGAACAGTCAAGTGCTAATAAGATTGCCAAATAAAAATCTTACTCGAAGTATCGTTGTGTGGTAAAATGTTGAAACCACGTTTCTACATTGTTTTATATAGATAGAATTTAAAGATCCGTTTAGGCTATGCCATAAATGAATTATGAGAATATAAAAGAATATAAAATGATAAAAGATGGTCATATATCCAAGTTACAAAAAGATACGACCAATAACATTTTGGACGACTTCAAAATGTCTGTACCGACGTAATTTCGGTTTACACCTCGATCATTAAAATATAATTTGTCATTTGTACGTTCTCTTTTTGGAAAAAAATTTCACTCTAAAAATGCCGTTAGCTTGAATTTACAGCTTCACGGCAATAAAAAATTCATTGAACATGACGACTCTTCGTCCCGCGCATGCAAATGGCAGAATAATTTCCTGAAGCATTCGTCGCGGCCAATTGAGCTGGCGTTTGCGCATTCAAATTTGTAATCGTAAATATTTGTGATCTTTCAAAAAATAAAAAGTTCTGGATATATCGACGCATGAGTCTCATTTCATTTTGTCAAATAATTTTTCTTCTTTACCAAATTACTTCACATTCTGATGTAAAACAAAACTTTATAGTTACCTGAAATTGTTTATAATTAAAGTGATTTAATTTAATTCAACGCTATAAAAACATATAATTAATTAGGCCTGATTTTGCAATTTACGTTATTTGTATGTATTAAATAATCGAAGAACTCCCATTTACAAATCAAATTTAAAAATTTCCCTGTTCACCGTCTTCATTTGCTTTCTGCATACCATTCACCTTTTCCAAAGAATGTCGATTACAGGCTTAATTGTGTTTATTTTATTTATTTAATTATGAAACATTTACGATATCCCAAATCTTAATGACAAATTTATCAAGTATGAAACTTTGAAGTAAGAAAGTTTCGTGATACTTATATCTTAAGTTGAAATACTTAAAGTTATATAGTTTCTGTATTAAACTGTTATTTTTATTTTTAGTTCCATTTGTTATACGGTATTTAAATACAGTAGGTAAATAAGAAACATTAGACATAAACTACAATTTTCTATGTTATGAAGTTATTGACATAGACGTTGTAACAAAAAGGCAGTAAACATTTAAATATTGATGCTGCGTCAGATCATTAGTTTTGATGAAAGAAGAAATTAAAAACTACTTTTGTAAAATTTAAAATGTTCAAAACCTACTGTGTGGACATACAAACAGTCACCATAATCAAAGTCTTTGTCAGGTAAGAAACAGGATTACGATTTCTTTGAAAAATTGAAACTATTGATAACGAGTATTGCGTTGTTGCGTGTTTAGGAACTAACGTATGAGAGATAAATATAAACGAATGTTTATATTACTATGATTTTTACAGCTATTACTATGAAGCTAAACATAAATAAATAAGAAGGGAAAACGTAGTTATATATTTTCCTGTACAGTAATTAGGAAAAACAAGGTTTTAATTTCTATATAATTCCTTCCGATAACCAGTTTATAAAATGTTCAAAAACTGTTCAAACATTGAGGAAACCATTATCACATTTTATGTCAGTGACGATGTCTTAAAATTTTACTCCAAATAATAAGCTCTTTATTTAAATATTCAACATCACAAAATATTAATTCCTGGGCTGCCACGTCCAGACGAATGTTTTAAGTGTACGCAAAAAGCATATTAGATGCATCTATATATCTTAATATTTTTAAACTATTATCTTTTATATATATATATACATACATACATATATATATATATATATATATATATATATATATATATATATATATACAAATATATATATATATATATATATATATATATATATACAAATATATATATATATATATATATATATATATATATATATATATGTATATAACTATTATATAAAAGTATTTTCATTTATTTTGTAAAAATTATCTGTCATGCGTTAGTTCCCTGAATGTCTACCGAGGAAATATCGTAGTGAACAATAAGCTGTTAAATATAACAAATTTAATTATATATCAGCAATCATTGAAGTAATACAATTAAACAAATTATAAGCAAACGAAATGCACATATATTTCATATTTTTTAACGTGAAGCACCGTACAACAACAGAGAGCATAACAAAGTTGAAATTTCTCCTCAATTTTCTCCAACAATTAGCTTTACGTTTGTAGGTTCATTGTTGGCAGCCGCATCGCCAAGTAGTTCGAAAGTTCCTCCTTAAGTCCCCACGTCTCGCGGGAAGCTTAAATTGGTCCTCGCTCTAAACCTAATTTCAATTCATAACGTTTCCTCACTCCTGTACTTGCTACGTTTTATTCAGATGCTAGTCTGTGGATGTGCTTTTTATTATTTTCTGGGATATGCCCCAAAGTACTTGTTCACTAACCACGAAAGGTTTCTGGTTTAGTTTAAAGTGTATTATGTATTTTGATATTTCTAACAGGCTTTACTTTAATTTTGACTGTTTAAAAAAAATGTTATATTTGGTATATACAGTACCGCACTGCATTGATTTTAGACATTTTTAACACTTATTTTTATAGTTAGGTTGTTGAAATCAAATAGTTGACAGAAACTAAAAAAATTATACAGTAATTAATATTTCTGCTAATACACTAATACATTGTTATTTATAGTAAGATTTAACAATTTTAATAACTTACTTCGGTAGTATCTATATATATATACGTATTAAAATTAGAAACGGACACTGTAAATTCAGACGCGGACTAACTAAAAATATAAAATTTTCAAGGTGAAAGATAAAATTTTATCATATATTTATTCACTGCTTTGATTTATTATAGTACTTACATTTGTAAACTGTTTAATTATATGACACCACTACAATTTTCAGCTAACCTAATAATATATTCTACTATTTTCTGTCCAATGGTAATGGAATATTTCTTGACTGATGTGATGTCAGAGATTTAGTAACGAAACGTTAAAAGAAGATTAGCATATTAAGATTGTGACCCATTCCATATTGCAAACCATAAAATGTTTTTACATATAAGCTCTCGACTCTAATATGGCAAGCTATCTCCACTCCCGGCGTGTTAAATCTGCTTGCTTGAAGTAAATCACTTTAAAAATCTAATAAACGCAGCCACTTTATTCAATGACAATCTTTCATACAACTTACAATATAATTCCCTGAGCATCCATCGTAACTTGTTAACTTAGTATTTAATTGCAATATTAAATTATTTTAATTTGAGAATCAGAATCCCTCTGTATAATTGTAACTCTGTAACTAAGTGCTAAAAATTATCTACTCTCTCTACTCTTATAGCATGACAACATTAATTTTACATTTAGTTTTTACTGTTATAAACACTTGGTGAAAATTGCATTACTAACTACCATTTATATATTGCGGCTAGGGAAGATCAAATATGTATGATTGTATTGTTAACACGACAATCTATGTTATAATTTGCGTTGTATGTATTCTACGAATTATGATCGTAGGAACCAATATAAAGATTGAATAAGGAATGGTTATAGGAATTTATATATATTTATATTTTTTTTTTATAAAAACTAATGCAATAAAAACATCTATTTCGAAAGTTATTTCACATAAATAAAACTTAAATAAACGGAGATGAATTTTCCGCCCAGTTTTCCGTAACAATTGTCATTATTCCTGCCGGTTCATTGTTTGTAGCCCATCGTAAAATAATTTGTGAGTCCTTTTCTATGCAGTCGCGTTGTGAGAGCAAGTTAAATTGGCCTTTGCGGTGTTGCTCAGTAATTTATTTCACTTTACCGAGACTCACGACGTTATTGCTGCATAAAATGCAGGTTCGTGAGAAGCGTGTTAGAAATTCTGAAAGGTAGTCTTCGTTATGTAATCTAATATTATTATGGTTATTTCTATGGCTCTTTGCAAATTTTTGTTTTCATAACTATAATGAAGGTTTCTTTTATGTGCGCAGTAACCAACGGATATGCATATCTATGAAATAATTCATATTTATTAAAAAAAATTAGTAGTTCTAGGTTAAATTTCGAAAAAAATTGGTGCTTGAGCACTTTAAATCGCAAGATAAAATATAAATGTTTTGAAGAGTCTTTCCGGTGCAAAAAATGGAAGTTAGCCATTACATTGAACACAAAATAATTTTTAAAATCCACGTAAAATTAATTGCAAATGCAGAGAAAATGTATAAAAAGTTTTCAAATAAACGAGCATGTATCTTTGAAAATTTTATATACTCATTCAATTTTCTGTGAAAACTATAAAATAATGTATATGATTTAAATTACGTGATCACTTCACTTTTTAATTTTTAATATTTACAGGTGCATAATTTAGTAGGCTGCAAGTTTCATTTTATGCCGTTGCATTTTGCCTCAGAAATAAACTAGTTTTAGCACGGAAGTTAATTCCACTTTACAAAGCCAACCATATACTGGCTATACTTTCTTATTAAAGTGTAGCTTCTTTAGGGTGTATAGACATCATGCTAGAATTAAAATAGGCGTTTAACGCTGCCTATTATGGCAACCATAACGTCATCTCTTAGCTCTATTAACAAATAACGGATAAGTAGTCGTAACCATGGACCATGTATACAGGAAGAACAGCAAACAGTGTATATAGGAAGAAAAAATCATGATGCAATAATAAATAATTTATTATTTATTTTTTTTATTTATGTACTTTAATACATACAGTTGATACGCATGGCGGACTTATGGCTACGAGATCAATATCTTAAAGCCAACCAGAACACCAGTCCAGGCCGAGAATCGAACCCGGATCCTCGCGGTGTGCCGCACCATCAAAAGTTGTGATCAATCCAACACATGACGGAAACGATGATAATGGGTTTATACTGCGTAGTGACAATGGAGAAATACCAATGTGTGTTTAAATAAATAAAATAATCTTTTATAAAAATTTTAAAAATTCAGAATATTTGAAATTTATCATGAAAACATACAATTTATTACTAACGTAAACGTCTTAGCCTAGTGGCAGATGAAATTATAATTTCCCTATAAATTTTTTGTGGTATTAAAATCATACCTCACAAAAACCGACCTAACTTATTTCTCAACTAAAAATTTCAATACAAAACAAAAAAAACTTATCCAATGATATATTTCTAATTTCGTATTTCACTAAATATGTAGTAACCTAAAAGAGAACTGGAAACAGTATAAAAGATTTGCATTATTTCAAAGACCCTGTTGTTAGCAGCTGCATGGTAAAGTACTTCATAATTTCCTGCTTAAGTTGTTGGGTCTTGCAGGAAACTTAAATTGGTCTTCGCTCAAAACTTAATTTCATTTTATAGTGTCTCCCTACTCTAGCTTTTCTAGCTATTTTTAAGGTGTAATCATCAAACATGCTGTTTAATGATTACAAGTAAGAATATACTTAAAGGTGTCGCCAATTACTAGATCACAAATTACTTATTTATAAAATATCAGTGTATTTTCTTTATCGACAGTCAGATTGATCTAATTGTCGATAATACATTTCTTCACCTACCATAATTTTGGACTTCACATCCCTTCAGAAGCAACTCCAAATGAATAACGACTTTTGTATTTCACGAGCATTTGTGTCTTTCTGGTATTCTGTTTAGGTTTGGGACTGAACCTATTATCTACCTTACACTGAACAGTTGGTGTTTGTATAAGTGACTGAAGTAATATTTGTGATTAACTTTACTCACGTACTCACTCCTCTTCGCCAGATACTAATTGCTTCAACCAATAAAAGTCACATTTTAATGTCAATAATTCTGGATAAACATTAACATATAAACATCTATTTCGTTTAGTGTAAAAGCCTTCAAGCTTTGATGCTAAATATAATTAACTGACTACACTTTAGCCGATACACGCCGTGTATCAAAATATGTTGGAACTATAGAGAATTTTAATAGAAAAGGTCCGAGCTAGTTGCCAAAAATGTGTTACCACAACTAAATGATACTACGTGATCTAGTATTATTTTTACCTTATTTCAATTCTTTACCCCGACTTAGGTTTCGTTGTATGACATAGTCAGGTGGGCAATTAGCAAAGATTGGTTAATTGCCCACAAAATCTTTACTAATTACCTACCTGAAGATGTCGTCATACAACGAAACCTAGATTGTGGTAAAGAATTTAAATAAAGTAGTAATAACACTACATTACTTAGTTATATTTAGTTATGAAATGCATTTCTACAAAATTAACGCCAAATATATTCAATATTCAAAAATGTATTAGTCTGTTCAATCTTATGGAATTATGCGATTAAATAATAACACGTCTATATTGAGTAGATTTTTTGAGTAGGTTTTATTTTTTTTTTAAATATGTAATTTAAATTATATTTTGTTAGATATTTCAGATATAATTTTTCGTTTTAATAACAATTCGTTTAAAACTTCAAATGTATATTGTATAACAAATAAAGTTTCTTCTTCTACTTTAATTTTGTTTTTTGCATGAAAAATTATTCGAATAAAATCACATAATTTAATCTGTCTGAAAAACATAATTGCACAATTTTCGTTCCCGAAACATACAAAAAAAATTAGGTAAATGCATACTGACGTATGCAGATTGATGTAAATATCGTAGATATAAAGACTTGTCCATGATGCTTCAGAACTTGGTACAATAGGTATTGTTAGAAATAAAAAGAAAATTGGTGGAGCAGGCAACACTATTTGGATATGTGCAATATTTGATACATAAACAAGTAAATATAGTTTTTCAAAATTAATTATTTTACCATCGTGAAAGTGTCAGAGTCAAACTTCAAAATCGTTAATATTAATGATTCATGCCGTCTAATCACTTGAAGAACATAAAACTAGTTTAAGATATTAAGCCGAGTAAACAACTTTTTCATTATTCAGCCTATTCTAACAAAGTTTTCCGGTAGGAGTTTTCCCAAGGCCATAAGGAATCATTTTCAATTTACTCTCAAGTTCAGGAAGTGGTGAAATGAAAATTCTTACTGAATCTTATATTTTCCAGTTTTGGCTTTACTAGAATCACATCTTTAAAGTATTCAAATTTCATACCGATCAGGGCACCGCACTTGCCCCAAAAAACATACATTAAACATTATTTTGGTGATACTATTCATAAATCCATTGATGATCTTGATTATTCAAAATAAAATTAATATAAATATATGTAGCACGGAATTTGATTCTAGACATTCTTATTAAAAATGTATAAATTTAATTCAAGAAACAAAATTAATAGTAGCAAATTATTGCCTTGATTGTACACAAAAATGTCAATAATTATATATTAATCGAAAGTGTTACATTTTTCTCTTGGTTATATTTTTGTCTTTGGAGGTACTCCTGTTGCAAAGTTCTTAAATTTAAAATGCTACCTCTAAATTCTCTACTACCATTTAAACTTTTTCCTAAGGTATTTATTCTTTATTGACATAACTATTACAAAACACTTAAAGATAACTAAAAATGCTATACTAAATGTCACTATTCAATAATAAAACCAAATGTATGTATTTGTTCTAGTATTACTAATTACAATGGGCCAGTACTAAGCAAGATATAACAATCCATTGCATTACTATCCTTTATTTCATTTATCATAATTATAAGGTAGGAGCTGAAACAGAATAATGATAAATTTTAAAAATTGACTTATCGGCAAAGGTTTATGTTTAAAGTTTATACAAGGAAGGTGTCACTGAATTGTGACGCGATTTTAGTAATTCTCGTTGTGTTCTACATGAACAATGAGACCTCTTATTAGATTTAGAGGCTCATAACGTGTTCACATCTGAATTAATTTGAATATTTTTTCCCATTCTCATTTTTAATTAACCTATATTTTCATGATATTTTATGAAACACAACAAATCAGAAGGAGCCAATTATTTAATTGAAATATTACTACTCTGTCACTAATATTTAATTTAGATTTTTTTTTTAAATTTTGGTTTATTTAACTATACTTTCATTATATTTTTCAAAAAACAAAATTTAGTGCAGTCTACTTTCCAATTGAAATTTTGCCAAGGACAATCATTAATGTCACATCTAGAATTCATCCAACAGATTAAATATTAAATATCAAACATAGACATTAAGCAATTATTTTGTAGAAGATGACTGCATAGTGTAAATATTTGCTTCGCTAAAGGATGTATGGGAAGTAGGTGTCAAATGTGATTTTCGCTTAAGGTTTACAATGAAACTAAGCTACTCTTAGTCTGAGACTTTAAACTGAGTAAACCCGTTTACTAATATTTTTATTCGGAACAGTATTAACAAGGCTAGGTGATGCTGTTCTCATTACTTCTACTAGAACTTAAGTAAATGTGTAATATAACATTTTGAAGGCGCTTCATTTACAGCGGTACTAAAGTTAGGGTAATATAATATTACGCTAAAATATTGCAACAATTTGTATTAAATATGTTATTTTTTTATTATAACTATACATGAACTAAAATAGTAAAGTCCCTTAGAAAAAATTATTGGTGGGGTAATAACTCGGATTTATATATACACATGTGCAAAACAAGTAAAAATAAAATAATGTAATTACATAGATGAGAAGACGGTAAATAAAAATATACACGCATATTAACGATTTAAGGTAGGGAAAAAGGTAGGGAACCTTTTAAAGATTTGTCACCCTTCAACAAAAAACGCATATATATATATATATATATATATATATATATATATATATATATATATATATATAATCCTCTAGTCGTATCCAACTTCCCCCGTCTAATTGTTTGAAAACTTTTAGTAAAAACGGTTTCGGCTAATTTGTACTAAGAATTTCTAGTAATATAGACAATTACTGAACTCCGCTTTTACTTTCTCTAAAATCACAAATACATAATCTACTCACTACGTGACAGCAACCAATACAAAACAGTGAATAACTTTGCTTTCCTGTATGACAAAAGCTTAAGTAAAAAAATATAACAATATATACATCAATCCAAAATAATAAAGCATTACCTACTTGCTTACACATGGGGATGAAACCGGTAAAACTCATTTCCTCATAATCATTATTATTGAAACTGCATTGTTTGTAATCCATCGTAAAATATGTCTCGAACAATGCGCGTCGTATTGTTTGAACCGTCGCAGCGCACGGTTAAGTCGCGTACGGGCAACTTAAATTGGACATCGCGAGATATTTTATCTCACTTTACGGAGATTCTCCCAACGTTATTGCTGCATCAATTGCAACTCCGTGGCGCTGTGTATTAGGAATTCCGAGACGTGGTCTTGGCTGTAATTCTATAACTGTGTACGGATTTTCGGATATTCGGAACTACTTAAATAGGGAATTATACTCGCAATCGAAGAGATATATATATACATATATATATATATATATATATATATATATATATCTATATATATTGTCCTCTAGTCGTATCCATCTTCCTCCGTCTAATTGTTTGAAAATTTTTACTAAAAACGGTTTCGGTTAATTTGTGACAAGTCTTGGATTTTTTCTTTAAAAGTGCTCCAAATTCGATACATAAAAATTGCACATATATATTTTTTTTGATAACACTATTCACAGATTTATTGATATGCCTGATATATAAATGTAGTAATTTGAATTTGAACTTAGATATTCCTATTAAAAATATATAAATTTATTTCAAGAAAAAAAATTAATAGTGAAAAATTAGTGCACAAAATTATTTGACCTGTGACTTATGTATCATTCGAAAGTGTTATATTTTTCTTTTGATTATACTTATGGCCTTTGAAGCTAAAGTCTGAAGTCCTCTGACACAATTTATAGTTTTCCTCAGTTATTAAATCCTAAATTTATATTGACAGTATTGTTACAAAACATTTAAATGTAAATAAATAAACATTACTAGCAATCTGCCATTAAATATTAAAATACATATTATGTATATATATATATATATACCTAGAAGGAGAGTTCTAGATGAATGTATCACACAGGTTTTAAGCGAGCATGCCAGTAAAGTGGTATTATAAACACATGTGATTTAAGAGTAAAACGTAATTGATATCGAATATTTCATAATTCGTACGTGTTAAGGTTTCAGTTCTATTAAAATATATAATCTAGGAAGGTATATTTAAGTGAGTATCACCTTATATTAATGTAATAAGATATACATAATTTTCAATTATAATTTAACGATTTTCTTTCATTTTCATAATTTTATCCGTAGTAGAATTAAAAATTCGTTCCAAAATGCAAGTCGTCCAAATTTGTGTGCATATTATAGAGATAAGGGTTTCTAAAATATGAAACATTTAAATGATTGATAAATTCAACTTTTTATTAACAAAATTAGTCTGCTTTGAATATTATTTTACGGTTTTTCGTATAAAAATAAACGAGTGTCTACAATCTGCGATCGGTACAGGTATAAAACTGTAATAACCTAAAGATATTTATAAAATGTTTTAATCTAATGGGAAATAAAAACTTCCAAGTATTTTTCATTAATGAAATAACATACAAAGGGAAAAATAAACAGGCGAGGATCTTTTCTTTAAACTGCCAGATAATATTTATTCCCTACTTTACAGTGAACTGAAATCTATTCAGTATGTTGAGAGGCAAAAAATAGGGCAACATTTCATTTACTTACACTATATAATTATTTAGCTTAGTACAATAATTCGATGTACAGACACAGTCTGTTCATTGTCCCTTTTTTGTATCTTTATGACATCGATGGCGTATCTCACTGAAACCATAAAATAATTTGTAGCACTTCAGCAAATTTAACAAAAAAATTAATATGTGTACAAAATGTGTAAAAATAGCATAATTTGCAATCGAAATCGCAATATGTCGTATGACTAAAAAAACGTATAGCTACATTCAATTTATCCCCACGTGTATTTAAACCAATATCAATTGTTTTCTCATTGTAGAATCATCATCATCATCATCATCATCATCATATATATTAATACGCTAAGGTTAAGATGTTACACTCCCTTTTTAGAAAAAACCTCACAACTAATCCACATAAATTATATATCATTTTATAGATAATTGCTTGCTCTACCGGCATCCACAACTAAAAAAATTATTATTATTATTGTTTTTGCAAATTATTTAATTATTAAAATTATATACACAAAACAGCAATGCTGCCATCTAACGGCTCAACGTCAACATGATTGACGGTCGGTAAAATTTTTGTTTAATTTCAAATCCACTCACGTATAAATAAAGTGGCGCTTTAGCTCAATGCTTTTAATACTTGCGCCTCTATATGTCAATTTTAGTAAAATATTTGTTTGATCTGTCATCTGAGCTTCATAATGGAATAAATAATGCGAAGACTTCGCACGGGTCACGCTAGTTATATTAATTACAATATCTAGGGATTAAAAGACACCTAACCTTCAGTTTGTAACAAGTTTTAATACGCAAATAATAAGCCAGCGTGCCTCAGTAATAATTTCGGGGACTCATTTTGCAATTTGTATGCTCGGAGTTATTGAATGTTAAACACGTGCAAAAATTATGTAGGTGAGAGAAAGCTGTATGTACAATATAAATGCTACTTATTAGTCTGTCGTTTTGGGACTAAGTTACTACGTGCGAAACTATTAAGTGTTTAACATTAAAGTTGGTTGAGCCATAATAAGAGCTAGTAAATTATATGGAAGCAGTAAAAAGTTACTATATCGCTTTATGTATCATTAAAATTATTACCTCATAGAATATAGCGGCTCTTAATTTTATCTATGTCTAATTTAATTTCGTCCATTTACGGGATAACCCTTATATAAAACTGAGAATAATTCTAGCCATTATGTTCATAATATATCTACGAATTATAATTTTAATTAAATCTTCATATTCTCAAAAGTATCTTATCTTTTGCTAACACACCGCACCATATTTTTATTAAATAATTAAATTGACTTAAAACTGTCCTTAAGTTCTTTTATAATAAACTGTGTTCCCAAATATAATAATTAACTACCAAGGAAAAATTACCTGCAGGCAAATTTTTCACTTAATTTTCCACATAATTAACATTATCTTTAAAAGTTCATTATGAACAGCTGCTTAGTCTAATAGCCTACGATTTATGTTTCAAACATAATCGTAGCTTCTAGTCTGAAAAATAAATTGATTATAGGTTGGAAACTATTTCCATTATATAAAGCCACTAGACTACACTACACTTTTTAATATCAACTGAAAGTCCTTCTAATTTTGAAAAGCAATTTCAAGGAAACGTTGATAAGAAATATTCGAAAAATATTTAGGAATATTTATAAATTTTAGGCAACTGATCCATCCGTAAAATTGCTATTGACTTCATTGTTATTCAGCATAGGTGGATTTTATATTTTTAGACCAATGGAAGTGTAGATATTAGTAAGGAATCAATTATATAACATCAGCATATGCAAATTTCAAATAAATCCCAGAAGTTTTCGAGACGCCGTAGGCCTCGGCCTAATGGAGTATTCGAATTTATTAATGTACAATTGAAAACTCAGAACTATATTCTTCCCAGTAGTTTTAAGTGCTACAATAAGAATCGAAAATAATTCATTATATCTCGTGTTACTGTGAATTTTTCTGGCGATAACCTTGTTTATTGTTATTATTTACAAATTTTTTTATAATCAGCCGTGTACATAAGAAAAAAATCATTCAATTCAAAGAAAGAAAATAAAATTGTTTTTTGGTTCAAACAAATTTTCACGATCGCCGATATGATTAAAAAAATAAAGTAGACTATGTCTGTTTTTTGTATAAACCTATCAATTTAGTATCTTAATAACTTCATAATAAAAAGAAAAATGTCTATCAGTTTTGTCTGTTCGTTTTTGTTTAATTTTTGTCATTGAAAGTACTTCCTGTAAAGCAGAAGATAAATTTTATCACTTTACTAAACAAAGGCTGTTGACCGTCGGTTTTTTCATTTATTCCTTTGTTGTCTTATCTAACAAAATTAACCAAGTTAATATAATGCAGATTTTACTAATGTTCTTCTAATTTTTAAAATTTTACTTCTCCTAGATCTATAAACTTGGATATTGTCTAGAAAGTAAATGATAACAAATATATTTATAAAATATTCACATTATAAGACAGATTATCGCCTAAAGAAAATGTCATTTTCATTAAACTTCTAAGTTTAACCTATTAATTTAAATAGTGTCTTCTACTTTATCCTAATATTATAATTTCAGCAAAGTCTTTCCGTTTTCAAAATTGTTGATTAGGTTCCCAAAATGGATCCGTCCATTCCTAGTTACGCTAATAAAGTAAAATATATTTTTTAAATGTCTAAATTATTTATTTATTACTAATGAGTTATTTACATATATTTATTATTTGCAAGGAAACTTCTTTCAGAAACTAATGTAAAACGATTAATACGTCTTGATAATAAGTAGTACAATAATTAACATCCATATTTTGCATTTCCTTCCTTCTTCCTTCCAAACTTCCAAGCTCCGCCTTCGTCTATTAACAAAAAAATCCTACGATTTATCTTACCATTTATAAATGAAACTAACATAGAAACCCTCGGAAGATAACCACAAATATCCATAAATCCATTTTGAGAATTCATTTACTGACATCTTTATTGTATGCCAATTTATTAAATTTAGAATTTTAGTGTACACTATTAAAACTGTATTATTTTAGGCACTGGCATTTAATTCGATTTTTTTTATTTATTAGCGATATTTCTTTGCAATATATTTATACCCAGAAATTTCACGTTAAGATAACTGAGATCAATATATCTCTCTTAGACATCATTAATACTTCTCCCGAGGTCTCATTTTTCTATTAAGATGTTTAGCTATAGAAACAATCAACCTCTCTACTAAAATCAGAAAACTAAATATGAATTTTTATCTACCTTCCCACTAGTTTCATTTTCACAGCCGCCTTCTTTTTTTTTAAAGTAAACTTTTTATTCTGTCACAATAAGATAACTTTTAAAAAGGAAAGTAACAAAACATGCAGTGTCAACGAACAAAATAAACAAGGGATCAATCCTAAGATGAAACAAAAGCTCGTCTAGAACAAGAAAGATAATAACGTAAAAGATTTGAGAAGAAATGCAATTTCAATTACACTCTCTGCAGGACACTTCAACCGTCGGATAAGCGCAGAGTATATCCTGTCGTTACATGTTGCCTCGTCCTTTTGCTTTATTTTTAACTATTTTGAAAAACATTCGCTTGATCCTTTCAATTGGATGTACAACGTTTTCTGAAATTATTTTATCATTATGATTTTAAGGTAATCGTGTCTATTTTTTTTGGAATTGATCAAATATTTTGAGTATTCGAATGTTATGAAAATTGCCAAACAAAACATCTTGTTCAAAATGTCACTGTGGGGTAAAAAGACGAATGAAGAACCTATATTGCTTTATACATACAATAATCGATTTTTTTTTAGATTTATGTAATCTAAATAGTTTACTGTAATAAAGAAAACGTAATTTAAATATAAGATTAGAAAAGATGATGATATATCCAACTTTTAAAAATTTATGACCAATAACCTTTGACGACTCCCGGAAAGCCTGTACTCACGTTATTACATTTTTCTTCCTAATCATTAATTCGTAACTGATCACTTATATTTTTTCTCTTATTGATGTTTAATACAAATTCACTCCAGAGAAACCTTCATCACATGAACTTTACAACTTCATAACAAAATAAAAAATTTATCAAATATAACTATTGCATGCGGGCTGCACAAGCAAGTTGTAAAATCCCGAGCCACCATGGCGACACACTTACGCACTCAAATTTGTAATCATAAACAATTAAAGGTCGAGAAAAATACCTTTCGAAGGCTTTTTACTCTATTCTAGAAGTCGAGTTGGATATTTTTACTACGCTCGTATTGCCATCACTTTTTTAATTGTCGCAAAATTTTCCTTGGTATCCTGACGCTAAGTAATTTTATGCTTACCCGACGTTTTTAGCAAATAAAGTCAATTTATTGAACTAAATTTTAAACGCAGTAAAATATATATTGTTCCCAATTCGTGTTTTTCTTATTGACTCTAGTGTGTAGAATTACTTCTTGATGTAGAAATCGATCTTGTAGAATTACTTTATTGATCTTAATTAGATAGAATTACTTTATTGATTGAACTATTGATCTTGTAGAATTACTTGTTGATGCACGTTCAGAATAATTGGAGTATGGTTGGACTATAAATTCTCACATACTTATATTTTCTTGTAATTACGATCTATATTCTTTCCTACAAAAAAGTCGAGCAATTTTGGTAATTTATTTTAGTCAGCATTTTGGTACTCGATGAGATATATGCATTCTCATTTAAAGTATTCTGTAGATTTATATAATTTTTGCCGCTCGGGTTGATCAGCCTTGATATCCTTTGCTTGGTATTCTAGTCTCTTCCACATAATCATGTGCCAGAGAATTGAAGAATAGTTTGAATTTGTCCCCGGTTACCACTTATTGAGGTGAACACTCCACTGCAGCAATAATTTTATCAGCATCCTTACGTTGTATGTATTTTTTTAAGTTTTGTAAGGTCCAATACATAATATTGTTTTTAGTGTTCCACAATGGTGATCTATAGACCATGCATTTTTACGTTTGATCGATTTGTAAACCTCGTTTCAGGTATAGAGGTACAACAACATTCTCTGTTCTCAAGTATAATCTGAGCTCTTTTCGTCTGTCAGTCGTATCAAGAGATGAAATGAATTCTCTATGATACTAGTCAGATGATAGTTGGATCATCCGATCCATCATACTGTCTTGTCATGTTTTTGAATACCATTCATTAATATTAAAAACGTACACAATGTCCAATAAATTTGCCATTCGTCTCGTTACGACTCCATTGACTTCATTAGAAAATAGTCAAATATTTTATTACACGATTGAATGAAGAACAGTGGGATGTATAATTAATTTTTTTTTTTTTTTTTTTTTTTTATATCCTGCTACTTAGCGATCTGTTTGTTTCAAACAATAATCTAATGTGTTGTCAGATTTTCATCAGCTAAATTATTCTTAGCAAAGACATGCACCCAACGGTGCAATCCTCATATTTTGTCCGCGAATCTTGTCGCAAGTTCAGATACGCTATTCCTCTTAAGGCGGGAGAATCTTAGACTGCCCTCTCCTTGAAGTTCAGCAGCTAGTTCGTTCATATGTTGGTCCAGTCTGAGTTGATATTTCTTGCTGTTTATTTCAATTTCGTCCTTCACAGTTCTCAGATTTAAATCTAGGTTCACATATTTGTTGCTTATGTGGGATGGTATATTAAACATGGCTCTCATTGTTTTACTTTGGAACCTTTCAAGTATTTCGATGTTACTATGGCTGGCTGTGCCCCAAAGCTGAATGCCGTAAGTCCATATGGGCTTCAGTATCGTTTTATAGATAGCCATTTTACTGGAATCTGTCAATTGTGATTTACGGCCGATTAGCCAGTACATGCTGCGGAGTTTGCTGTCTAGTTGCTTCCTTTTAGTCCATATATGTTTACGCCAAGTGAGTCGACGGTCGAGGTGCATACCCAAGTATTTGGCGTCATCTGATTGTGGGATCGCTGTATCAAAAAGTTTTACAGGTGGGCAGGTTTTTCTTCTAAGTGTGAAAGTTACTTGGGCTGACTTATCTGTGTTGACTTTAATACGCCACTGCTGGCACCATGCTTGGATGAGAGAGATATGGGATTGGAGGCTTTCAGATGCGAAATCGGGATTATCATGTGACGAAAGAAGTGCGGTATCATCTGCGTATGTCGCTGTGGTAGTGTTGGCATAAGTAGGTAGATCTGCTGTAAATATCAAATAGAGTACTGGTCCCAGTATACTACCCTGTGGAACTCCTGACTTAATTGGGTGCATTTCTGATGTTTCGGAGTTATATTTCACTTCGTAGCATCTTTTTCCAAGATACGATTTAATCAACGGAAAAAAGGAGTGCGGTAACATTTTTTTAATTTTAAAGAGAAGCCCAGTATGCCATACCTTATCAAATGCTTGGCTAATGTCTAAGAAGACTGCGGAGCAATATTGTTTATTTTCCAATGCTCTACTTATGACATCAACCAGCCTATGCACTTGCTCGATAGTTCCGTGGCCCTCTCTAAATCCAAACTGATGTGTTGGTATTATATTTGCTAAGTGTTCCCTCATTCTGTTAAGTATTATCGTTTCCAGTAATTTTCCAATTACCGGAAGGAGACTGATAGGTCTATAAGATGACACTTCTTGAGCAGGTTTACCTGGTTTCAGTATCATTATTACCTGTGCTATTTTCCACTGGCTTGGGTAGTAGGACTGTCTTAAACATGCGTTGAAAATAGCGAGTATGAACAGTATTCCTTTTTTTGGGAGGTGTTTCAAAAGTGTCGCGTCGATAAGGTCATAGCCAGGGCATTTGCCTTCCTGGAGTTTTAGGATTTCCCGCCTCAGTTCATTTGGTGTCACATGCTTAAGTGGTAAGCACATTTGAATAGGTGTCTTTAAGTACTCCTCTATTTCATTGTCCAGATATTGATTACTGCTGGGAAACGGTTCAAAAACTTCATGTAGGTGATCAGCATATCTGTTAGCTTTTTCACTATCAGAGCGAGCCCAGGATCCCGTTTTTGTTCTTAGCGGTGTGACTTGTTGTTTGGGACGCTTTAGGTTTTTGGTAGCTTTCCATAACGAGTAGTTTGTGTCACTAGTATGTGTCAGTTTTGTGAGATATGATTGTAGATTCTCATTTGCCAATTCTTTGATTAGAGTTTTAAGATGTTGTGTGGCTTTATTTAAGGCAGTCTTGTCTCTAGGATAGTGAGTGTTTTGCCATACTCTGCGGAGTCTACGTCTTTCGTTTATACAATCCTTGATGAATTCAGGGTACACATGCTCTATAGCAGTTCCCGTTTTGTGATGGGATGTAGCCCTGTTTGCAGTGTCATGAATCAGTTTGTTTAGTCCTTCTATAGCCCGTTCTATTTGGTCAGACGTTTTCAGTGAGATCCTGAGCTGTATTTCCGTTGTGATGATATCCTGATATTTTTTCCAGTTAGTATTCTTATTGTAGATTTTAAGTGGTACTTCTGTTAGTAATATCTTACTATATACCCTTAGAACAATAGCAGACTGGTCTGAGATAAGGTCAAAGTCAGGTTCTGTTTTAGTGTTATTTATTGCAATGTTTCTAGATATGAAAAAATCCAGCAAATCGGGTATTTTTCGTGGATCTGTCGGCCAATAGGTAGGTTCTCCAGTGGACAAGCAATCAAGATTAAGATCTTTCACAGCTTGATAGAGCGACCTTCCTCTAGTTGTTATAAGTCTAGATCCCCAGAACAGGTGTTTAGCGTTCCAGTCGCCCCCACTTATAAAGCGATGTCCGAGTATAGAGAAGAAATCTTTATATTCTTCTTTTGCCATCTGGTGTTTAGGAGGGCAATAAACTGCAGCAACGGTAATGTCCGAGCTATTGTCATACACTTTAATAAGAGAGGCTTGTATATTGTCAGTTGAGAAAGGTTCAAGCGGGTGATGTTTTATATTTGATTTTAAGATCACTGCCGTTCCTCCATGCGCTTTTCCCGATGGGTGGTTGGTAGCATAAACTGTGTAGCCCTTTATTGAGATATGGCTTTTGATGGTAAACCTAGTCTCAGATATTAATGCCACGTCAATCTTTTTCATGTGTAGAAACATTTCCAGCTCTAGTCGTCGAGCGACCAGTCCGTTGGCGTTCCATGTGACTATTTTAAGATTTAGATTATTTCTTAGTCTGGCTGCTAATAAGCTGGATGAAACGATCCATCATGTTGTCTACCATGGTTAGCATCATAGTTTGTATTCTGTTGAACATTTGTTCCAAGATGTCACTTAGTTGTTGCGTTTGAGGTAATTGGTCTGGCTTAGTGATGTTTTCCATTCTACTTTTAGTGATTTCAGCGTAAGTTGAGGTTGTTCTATTATAATTTTTGAATTTCCTTGGCTGCAAATTGTCCATTTCAGGCATTCGCTTAGTTTGGTTTGTATGTTTATATGTTTGTTTTGGTTGGATTTTCAATAAGTGCTCTTTATATTGCTTGTATTTTAGGCATCCCCTGTAACTAGCTGGATGTTTTTCTAGACAGTTTGCACAAGTAGCTTCCGTTTCCCTTGTTTTGGAGCAGCTGGTGGTTGGGTGGTCGTCTCCACATTTGACGCATCTGAATGGTCGGTAGCATTGATTTTTTGAATGACCGAACCTTTGGCATCTTTTACATTGTAGAATTTCCTGTTTCTTATAAGGTGCTTCAAAAGATACTTTCATATGATTGAGGTATTTTATTTTAAAAATATCTTTATTGTTATTCTTTGGCTCCAGGTCTACATAAAATAGGGGTAAGGGTTCTTTTGTGTTTCGATGACGTACATTTACGAGTTGCCTTACTTCGTGTCCATGTGCTTTGAGTCCTTCTTTTATTTCAGAGATGTCTTCTGAGCTATGGAGGCCTCGCAGAACAACTCTATAAGGTCTTTCACTTTTTATCATGTAAGTATAATGGCTGATATTGTCTGTGATGAATTTTTCTCTTATCATTTTGTATACTTCTATACTTACTGGCATTACTTTCACAACGTGTCCTGACCTGAGAGTGGTCATAGTAAAATTTCCTTCTGTTGTTATTCTTAACAGCAGGTTTTTAAGGGAATTGATATCCAGGACCCCAGTTACAAAGATTGGTTCTGGTTTTGGTGGCTTTTCTGTTTCTATTATATCCGGATTATATTCCACTTCACCTAATATTTCAAATTGATTTTGGGTAGATATTCCGTATTCAGTCGTGTTGGTCTTTTTCTTTAAGTTTTCTGTCTGTGGTGATTTTGATTCCATTCTTTTTCTTTTGGTATGAGGTATTCGGTCTTGTTGCCAGGTGTTTTTGTCTTTGTCAATCGATTCAAGAATTGTTTCATGAGCATTTACCATTTGTGGTATTGCTCCGATAGAGTTGCTACGTGTTTTTGTAAATATGCTCTTATGAAGAGTTTGTTGGATCATACTTGGGTTTGTGTTTGTTTTATTTTTTAAGTTATCATTCATTTTGTTCCCACGATAATTGGACGAAATAACAGGTCACTTAGGGGTAACGCCATTCCCTAAGAAGGCAGAATACAACTACGTTTACCAGGTCCGCAGAGGTTGGCGCTAATGCTGTTCATCCATACAGCCATGCATCCAGTTGGCACGTTTCCCACCATTGGATTTGGGTAATTTTTGAAGAGGTTTTCCTCCTCGTGGTCCGGGCAATGAAGCCAAGACCGCCGCTCTTGAGTGGTTTACGGATTAGGAAGGTCATTTCCTACCTCCTTATGTTATCTGCTGGCTAAGCGTCGCAGTGTTTTGAGTTATTTACCGCCGCTCAAGACTCGGCGTTGTCATTCATTTAGCGCCACCCGGGGGACACGTGCAGGGTGATGATTAGGCAGCTCCTACGGACGCGAATGACTTTGCCCCCCGTATAATTAATAAAAAAGTTTTAAAAATTGCGTCTTTTAATGTCGTCGAAATAATTTTTCATATTTATAGGTTTGTTCGTTTAATTTATTTATTTCTCCACATTGACATAAAAGAATAAAGTTATAAACTATTAATCTATTAATATGTATGTAAAAATTACCGCTTGTATTGTGTGTGTATGCATGTATGTACATATGTATCTATATACGTGTGTGTGTAAATAAATTATTTGCATCAATCTTTGAAAGGTTATTTCAATTTTTTCTTCAACAACTCAAATTTGATATATACAGATATTATCCAACACAATAAATATTGAACTTTAAATATAGAATTCAGCAACCTTTTCTTATAAAATATACATAATGTTGCAATGTGTAAGAAATTCGCTTCGCTTGTCCTAATTACTTTAACTCATTTGCTTAGAGGAAATTACTTATGGCGATCAATCCAATTGTATACACAAATACAATAGAAATAACAATGTGTTCATGCATATAATAGAACGATAAAGCTAAAAAGTATCATAGATATTTATTTGCAATTATAAACAAGTCACGTTGAAGAAAGGAAACCACTCTGAGTTCCTTGCAAATTTTAAGAAGACCATTTTTACTACTCAGTCCTCTATAACCATTACCATTATACTTGAAGGTTTATTCTCCTCAGCCTGTCGTATTTTCCGAGGAATGTCTTGAACCATTGCGTTATTGGTGGCGCATCGCAGCGTTTCTATTTCGTTTATTCTACTTTACTTAATGTCGTTCGACATCTTTGCTACTTGCAATGAGCATGTGTTGGGACTTCTGATAGATAGCTTTTATTTCTGTTCATAACTTGTTAACATTGTTTAAATATAATATAATATTGTTGCTATTATTCCAAGAACGTCTTTTCTAAATTTTCCTTTAAAATATTTAATTTTTATTTTTAATAGAAATTACAAATCAATTTTAGTAGAAATTAATCAAATAGACCGAAGAAAGGAGAATTTTAAATAAATTTATTATAATTTATAAACAATACTTTTTCATACATACAAAAGCCTATAATCACCCCCTATTGGTCTGAGTGAATTTGTTAATTTGTTAAATTACTTACAGATAATATTAATCAAAAAATTACGTCAAAAAACTCTTGAATTTATTTTGTTCTAAATATTGCTACAAAGTATTAATTTGAAACAAGAGATAATACATTTTGTTTCAAAAAAGCATACACAAATGAAACGACTCTTAGAAAAAAAATCATTCCCATAAGAAATTTATTACAGTTGCAAAATTATACCCGGAGAACTCCACCATATCTCCCTTAACTGTATTTGAATATTCCAATTTGCCATCATAAAACATTTTAAGTCAAGTTTTATATCACTTGAAAGACTTATCAACCCTGCAGTGAGGCTTGAAAATAAAAGACTTGAGATGAAAATGGACAATACTTATTTCGACATAATTGTTCAAACGTCTAAACTGGTACAATTATATTTTGATTTAACCTGTGCTGAATACAATTTAATTCCTTTTAATAACAGTCCCTTGAACTTCATAAGATTGCTTGATATCTCCATAGTAGGTTTCGATTTTTAAGGAGCTTTAAAAAACTTTGTAATCATGCACATATATATGTGTGTATGTACATATATGTGTGTGTGTATATATATATATATATATATATATATATATATATATGTATATATATAATCCTAGCTCATAAAAAAGATTTTGAAAATTAAGTGAATGTGATAGTCAAAGTTAAGCAATTTAAATGAAAGTGCTACTCTCGTAGTAGATTAGGTTATAGAGGTTTCAAAGTCGTTCGTGGTATATATATCAGTTACTTATGCTAGCAACTACTTACGTTATCTTATCACTTGAAGGTAAAGAAAATGTAAGTAGGTAAAGATGAGGTGAGGATGAGTAGGTTGGATGGAGGTAAAGACTATGACAAGATCTCGAGTAAACAACTTATTTCCTACCTAAGCTTTTCCTAACGAGTTTTTACGGCAGGGACGTCCTAAAGGCGTGACGGAACTTTTCCAATTCATTTACGATTTACTATAAAGTTCGGGAAATGGAGTTACAAAATTAAAAACAAAAACTACGGAATCTTATTTACTTCAGTCTCAAGCACTTCAGCTTTTAACTCACTTAATAAACTATATTTCATAGAACAAATTCGGGAGTAAGACCTTTCTTACTCCCGAATTTGTTCTATGAAATATACTTTATTATATCACGATGTAATCTATTAATCTCCTATACAAAACAGTAGCACGCAGAAATATCGAAACATCATAAACTGTACAAAGCTTTAGAAAAGATAAATATGAATCAAAGAGTTCGAAAAACTGTTTCAAGGTACTTATGTACACAACGATATGAATACTTCCCTTTTCTCTTGATTACTTCTTTCTTTTTAGTATAGTCAATTTCCGTTCTCTTCAATTTTGTAGGGATTTAAAATCTCCCATTTTCTTTTTCGACTTATTGCGTAAACAATTATTCATACCCACATCATTATATCATACATCATTTTTTGCCCCAAATAAATGCATAAGAGCTCGCGAGCCTTAACTAGTTCGCTGTACAGATAAATGTGTGTATGTGTATATATATATATATATATATATATATATATATATATATATATATATATTATATATATATATATATATATATATATATATATATATATATTTTTATATATATTTGCCAGCGAGCACAAACTGTTCGCACTAATGAAATGAGTTCGCCGTACCTCCATTCTGACTCCATCCTGAAACGATCTGCCCTGGGTAGCCCTAGAAAATGTATGAATATATTATTCACAATTAAATGAAACTACGTGATGTAGTATTACTTCTACTTTCTTTAATTTCAAGCAAAGATCTAATCATTGCTAACAGCCCACCTGAAGATGTTGTAATACAACGAAACCTAGATGGTGGTAAAGAAATTAAAGAAAGTAGAAATAATACTACGTCACGTAGTTTCATTTAATTGTGAACAATGAATTTCTACAAAATTAATGCCAAATATATTCAATATTTGAATATATTATATTGAATTAAATATGTCATGTAATATTTTAATTATTTTTAGTTTAAAATCTTAGAATGTACCCTATTATGTTTTTTTTATTCTATTATCTTCATGTATTTAAATTATCAACTTTGATGTGAAGAAATGTCGTTTGATGTTTAACCGATACCTGACGATACATATATCATGCTATTGAATCATACAATTTTTATTTCCTTGTTTTAAATTGTGAATTTTTTTGTTATATCTGTTAATACGTCTTTAGTTTGTTTTTTGAGTGATATAAATAAACCCATGAAATACCAAAATTATGAATTTCAATGTATAGTATGTATATTAAAATGTCTTTTCTACCGTTATCATGGAAGCATGAAAAAATAACTAACGAATTATGTGGCCACCTTCATCATCATCATTTTGTGGCATCGAGATACTAAAATTCAAAATTTTAATTACGTCTTTTATTAACCAATAAATAAAATATTGCTTATATTTTGCTATTTATTTATCCATATCAGCAGACGTAAAAAAGACTTTTGAAAACGACTATCACTCTTCATAAATCTGCTTTATTAACTCACGTATTAACGTCGGTCTAATATACGTATTTAATTTTTATATATTGCAATTTAATTCGACGTTTCGATTTTCTAGCGCTACTTATTCGAAATGTGTCTGGTAACAAAATTGCAGTAGTAATTTTTCGCCAAAATAACGGGGATCTTTATATCGTTCTTAGTCAAAGGATCTTACGATCTTAGACGTCGGATCTTACGATCTTAGACGTCGAGAAGTACTTGCGAATTAAGAACTTCGGCTATAGAAGTAACCAACCTCTCTTCTAAAGCTAAAAAATGAAATTGATATAAAATAACATACTATGTATCTTTCTACTATTTTTTTTCGAAAACAATCTTTTAGTCCTATTTTTCCTATTTTTTTACGAAAAAACTGTTTGATTCTTCCACAAAAATATTACTTTCATATTAGAAAACTACAAAGCACACGATATGAAAAAAGCAATTTAAAAATCTCATATTTATGGTAAAAGTTCAACTGATTTCTGTACTAAAGCTCTGATATATTTGACTGAATGTAAAAGAGAATATCATCTTTCCGACACATATTTCAACTGGCTTTACTTTCAAATCTGTCTTGTATCTTTTACGAATTTCTCATCTTTTTCAAGTCGTTATTTTGCAACTCTTTAATATGTTACAAAAAATAACCAACAGCATTGAAGACTAAAACACAATGTTGACGAAGAAAACCAATTAAACTAGTTAAAACCCGTAGCAGAAAAAAGCTAAGAGAATTAGTAATGTAAAACTTTTGTGAAGAAACAAAATTTTACCAACACTCCCTCAAAGACACTATAACTGTTGGGCGAGCGCCGAGAGCATATGTATATATTCTCAGGCGACCTTATCCCGTTTTTTTATTATGTTTTTAATCAGCTACATACTTTCTAAAATTGTAACTTTGTTGTGTAAAATTTCATACTCGATCTGTTCTGAAAAATAATGGTATTATTTTGATTATACTAAAATTAATTTTCCGTTTGTTGTAGCAACTTTTATGAACTAATGACGCAATTTGTGTGGCCAATCGCCAATGTTTTTATGTGTGCAGGATCTATATATTTGTCGGTTTAAGACTAAACATGGACTCATTTGATAGAAAATGATCGGATATTACATAAGAATAGACAACTATTCATCCAAGTTATAAAAATTTAAATTTTTATTTTTATTCGAATGACATTTCAAAAAACCTTAGAAAACCTGTGCCGACGTAGTTATAATTTACGCTTCGGTCATTAAACTGTTGTTCTCTCGCGTTTTTTCTTTCTTCAAATAATTTTACTTCAAAAAACGGCCTCCACATTAACTTTATAGCTTCCCTATAATAATTTTTTCGACCCGCCGACCTGTTATAAAACCATTCGAATTTATCTTGTTATTAGCGTGTTCAAAACGCGGTTAAAACTAGATTTAAAACTCAACATTTAAAAGCGGAATCTTCATAGTTAAAATTAATGGTTCTTCTGCTTGTACAACCCAGCCTCCAAATTTTTGAATCATTCCACATACTTTTCTTTGCAGCATTCTTATATTTTGAAGTACAAAATCTAAAATTTTGAAGACTGTAATAAGCAAAAGGGTAATGATTACCAAGAAATTTTGCCATAGGCTTATGGCCATATAAATATGGCCATACCCGTTTCCATAACTAATTCAAGGTTTGGCAAAAATTTAATTTATTAAATACGTGGAGTGCTGGTAGAATAATATTAGTCCTTACAAGGGGATCATAAAATAAGTTTAAAATACAGCACAGTAAAGCAAGTAAATGAAATAGAATACTTACGTCATCTGCAATATAAAAGCATATTTTTGTCAATATTAAATAATTAATAAGTAAATGTATGTGTGTATGTATATCTGACGGCGACGATATTTCCATTGAAATCTTATGATTAATGATTTACTTACACGTCAGGCTGAAATCATTAAATTGTCGGAATGGGATTCAATAAATGTATTTTCCTTTAACCCCAGAGTATATTTTCATGTCGATTTGAACCTTTCATAGTTACAAAATATAGCCATTCAATTCAAAGAAAAATTTAGATAACAGGAGCTGAATTTTCCGGTTCTCCACAATCATTATCATTATTCCTACAGGTCCATTGTTTGTAGCCCATCGTAAAATAATTTGTGAGCAATGTTTTATACAGTCGCGTTGTGGGAGCAACTTAAACTGGCCTTTGTGGCGTTGCTCAGTAATTTATTTCACTTTACCGAGACTCCCGACGTTATTGCTGCATAAAGTGTAAGTTCGTGGCGAAGCATGTTAGAAATTCTGAACCAAAACTACTTGTCTTCGTTACATAATGTAATATTGTAGGGGTTATTTTTATTGTACTTTGGAATTTTTTTCTTTAAATTAAAAAATACTTTTTAATGTTTTTAAGGACCAACCTTTGCCTATTGTAATAACTATAATAGAGTTATCCTTCCCCAAAACGTCCAAAGTAAAGTCTTGTTATGCTTAATTATGAAATCTTTCATGTTTATTTTAAAAACTAGAACGCCGAGATTAAATGGCAAAAAAATAATATACTAATAATATCCTAAAAAATAATGCCTTTCCATTAGAAATGATAAATTATATGAATTTTGAAAAGTCACCATTGTAAGTTATTCATTTGCATTTTGTCTGAGACATGAAATGGTTTCAGCGCGGAATTTAATTTAATTGTGCAAAGAAACCATATTGTAACTGCGTTTGTTTCTTGAAGTATAACTTCTTTAGGGAATATAGACGTCATGCTAAACCAGCCGTGTGATGCTTCCTATTAAGTCAACCTTAACGCCGTATGTTGGCCCCGCTAACAAATAACATGAAAAAAGTCATATACCGCCTGGACCCATATATAAGGAATGTATATGGTAATAAAACGTTCGCCAAGAATATCAGCTAATTGATTGACCCATCAGAGTATATGAATTTGTAGAAATACGTCTCTATTGTTTTCATGTTTTTAAATTGATGTTAGTTTTATTTGTACTTCTTTAATAAAAAGCATTCTTCAATAAAGTGCATAATACATTCTTTAATAAAGTGCGTAATACATTCTTTAATAAAGTGCATAATAGTGATATGTTACATGTACGCAATATTATGGAATTTCAATCGTAAACAAGAATTTTTACATGCGTTTAGCTACTTTTAAATTACCTTAAGAAGATTTTAAATGAAAATACAGGTATAGTAAATTGTATGCAAAATGTATAATAGGTCTGGTTAAAGATTATTTTACACAAGTTAAACATATAAGCTATGAATTAGAAGTATTGACTGCCTTACAAGTGTATCAATGGGGCCTAGTTTTGTAAATAAATATTTGAAAGACCATCTCTTTTATCTGATGGTTTTGGACGCCTAAGGGATTCCAAAATTGTCAACGCGGAACTTAATGTTTACGCTTTGAATCCCTTCATCGTCCGCCCGTTCGTGCATTAAAGGCCAATTTCCCGTAAATTATTTGACGTAAAATTTTGACTTAATTTTCACAAAGATAGAGTATAGTGGTCGCCCAATTATAGACGTCAAGTATAAAAAATTAAATTTCGATTTCTTATATTTCACGTATAAATTTCCGGGAATAAATTGGAAAATAAAAATATCGCGTGCAAGTTAGTGCACACGACAGAAGTAAAACTTCTTTGGCGATCTAAACCTTTATTTGTAAATACATAGTAAGGTGTAAAACCGCAGAGAAAGAATGCACTAAGTGTACGTACATAAATTGTACTAAATTTGTATAAGAATGTTTTAATACTATACATATAGAAAAATTATTGAAACGTCACTAATGTCAAAGAGATAGATAAGCACGACAGAATAGGTCAAGAAGTGTGCGCATGCGCGAAATAAACAATAATGATGCTTATTACTGCTATCAATTGTTTTGTACGTTGTGTGTCAAAAAAAACCGTGAAAAATTGGTCAATTTATTTATCTGTTTATGTTTGAGTTATTACTAATTTTACATGTACTTAATCCATTACAATACCAACAACATGGGTACTAATTTGTTTATAAATCCGCTCTGTACCTTCACATATAGTTATCGTAATTATAATTTACAACAAGAGCTATATATATATTTCCACTTCCTTTAGCCGTATTGTATTGACGTCGGGGCTCTTCTTATTTTAACAATTTAACGTGGTTAATAGGGAGTTTCCATTTATCTCATAGTCCAAATTGAAATGAAGGTTATATACATAAATATATATGTGTATATATATATATATATATATATATATATACATATATATATATATATATATATATATATATATATACATGCATATATTATTACAAAACACTTGAATTAATTAAATTATTTTATATATATCTGGTTCCAAAAATGTTCGTTCAAATCTCTTAGAATATTTTCCTATTTTCTTCTCTGCTGTTTTACCCTTTACTATATATGTACTTATAAATCGAGGTATCAGGAGATTGCCACAGAAGTTTCACTTCTGTCACGTATATTGTACACCCAAGTGTTTTTTTGGCAATGTAAGTTCATCTTTTAAATACATGGAAATTGTATAAATTCCAGCATCACTATTTTACATTATTTATAAATATTGAGTAATTTTACTATATTTATAAACGTCTGTTAAACTCTGAATAACTTATAGATGTGTAAAGACTCTATAGCGACTTTTTATAAGTAAGACTGAATTAGAATCATTTGGATTTATAATAAAAATATTATTTGTATTTTAGTAAAAGTACAAAGCTTATTTAAATACTTTAGTTTATTATTAAATTCGAAATATACTTTTTATCATGTTTGTAATGGATTCGTGTGTGTGCTCGCAGAGAAGAACGTTTGCTAACTTTTGAACCATGGGTAATGCTAAATGTGATACTTAATTTCTATATTACACAGTAAACACCTTCCCTAATTGCCAACAGATATCTCCGACCGACATAATGTTTGTGTTAAACGTCTGTTCTGAACACGCTCTATGAAAAAAAAACATGTAAAAATGCATTATTTATTCTATATTAAAACCCCGTGTATCATTTTCAACAATATTTATTGTTGTTTAGATTTAGTGGTTGAATATAAAAAACAAAAATCTAAGTACAGGCGTACAAACTCGAACGTATGCGCGCAAGGTCGAACCCTAAAGTAGTTACACTTCAAGGTTCGCATACATACTACACCGTGCAACTTTTTTAGAAAGTTGTTGTCAAAATTAACGAAAGTTTGAATGTAAGAAATGTTGACTCTACAGTTATTTAATATAAATTAATTTTTTAGTTTCACTGCCACGAAAGAATCATTCCAAACAAAATTCAAAGTATTTAACGCGTTACAAACACAATTTCAAATTAATAAATTTTACAGTTTTACTGTCAAAAACGGATCGTTTCCGGAAAAATCGATCCAAACATTTCCGATCGCGGCCCACTGACTCGATATTTGCGTATTCAAATTTTCAATAATAAATGACTGACATCGAGAATTATGTCACTCCTAGTAATTATAGCGAGAATCGAATATACTTCGCATTGAATGCATGAGTAACTTTCGTGTTAATGTAATTTTTTTTATTGTCGACATTGTTTCAAACTAGTAAATAAATCATATTTTATGGTCATTAATGAAATGCAATAAAATTGTTTTATGAATTGGACAGAACTTCACCATCGCTATTATATATAAAAGAACTATAAGGCAACTGTCTATGGATTGAATTAAGTGTAAAGTTTAGTAATTAGGTAGTTTTTAAACAAAAAAAGAAAAATATTTTCACCGTGTTTCCTTGTTCGTTTTTCTTTTTATTTGTATATTTATTGACTCGATACCTTGTGAGCTTTGAGTTTATAATAAAGAGTAATATAACTATTATCACACATTTTAAATAAACTACTGCTATCTGTTTGTTTTTCATTTATTTTTTTACATTATGAAATTACATTACGAAACGAAACTGGCTAAATAAATGTTAATGAAAATTTTATTGTCTCTAGATACAAAAATTGACAAAAAATAATTCATAAAAGCGCTAATTTCTTAAATACAAATAACTATGTAAAGGAAGATCGAAGAAGAAGTTGAAAATATTCGCATAATGCAGAACGATACATAACCTAGAGAAAAAATTCAGTTTCGATCTACATTTTCAGGTTAAGCACATTTATTTACGACATTATTGCCTAAAAACAAGGTTGATTGGTTGAAATTTCATCTTCCCTAATCCAAATATTCCTATTTATATGAGCAATCAATTAAATCCTGCCTTATATCTGTCTTTAGTTACTTTCTGAATATATTTCTCTGTGTTTTTAAACATCAAAATAAATTAAATTATTGTTTTTTTTACATATATTTCACTACTTGTTTAATATGTTGTGGATTATTCAAATTATGTATATTACATTTATAACTTATTTTAATTATGTATATCACATTTATGACAATAGAAGACTGAAATTGAAACTGTATCCGTTAATAGTGGTAGACAAAGCCATTGCGTATTATTTGCCTTGCTGTTAAATAATATAGTTTTCCATATCCGTTAAATGAGCGAGGAAGTGTTTTGACACCAGTTACTTGTGTTATAAGCTAGTTATTACTTATGAACTGTAATGTATACTATGGAAAATATTACCTGATTTCGACGTTTCAATTACGTACTGTCACTTATTGTCCCATACTTTTCTAATAACTTCAAATTAAACTAACGAGAGTCTCGTATTACTGTAAAAATATTGTAAGCAATAGGGACAAATAACCTCTCTGCTATATTCGGTTGAATACAGTATGCACGGGAAGATTTTCTATTCCACGCATATTTCAACTGGTCATATTTTGGCCTTTGTTTTATCTTTTTCCCAGTCTCTATGAATCATTTTTTGTTACACTTATCCAAAAAATTACTTGCACTATTGATCATTACAAGACACACAGTGCTGGTGACTGAAAATAATTAAACAAATTATAACTCTTAGCTCGAGAGCGAGAGAATATGCAAAGGAAGAGATTTGAAACGGAATCAATTTTATGTACACTCTTTGAAGAATACTTAAACCGACCGAAGACAGTCGACAGTCTACGTATATAATTTTGAATGAGTCGAAATCAGTTTTATGGTGACTGTATCGACTTTTATGAACTGATCAAGTGATTTGAATAACCAAACGCAGAAAATATTGTCAAACCAAAAAAAAAAAGGAAACATTAGTCCGAACGTAAGTAGGATAAATTTGTTTTATATATGTCCTATATCGTAGGTACATATGTACTATATCGTATGTACCTATGTACTATATCGTATGTACATATGTACTATATCGTATGTACGCACATACTATGACGTATGTACTCTACATCTACTTAGACCATAGAATGGCCGAATAATGAGAACGTTCTATTCTTAATTTCTTCAATTACATTCTGCATGCTTTTCACGTTTTCCAATAAATATTTTCAATATTTCTTTAATGCTATTTACATAGTTTCATTTCTCAGAAAGTAAGAACGCAATTTTTACAATGGAAATTCATTATCCTTCTACTTGTTTATTCCAAATTCATATCTTCTAAATCATTCGACGTACTTTGCTACATTCTTATCTTTCATACTGTTAAATCTAAATTGTTTTGAATAAATCAATATAAAAAAGATAAAGGTAATACAAGGAAGGATGGCGATATTCAAACCTTCAAAGCTTTTTTCTAAATTCAACTCAAGAAGTGGATTTATTAGATACATAAATCGTAGTTACAATACTATTAATTCGTGTATTAGTACTACATAATACGTGAGTACAACGTGTTGTAAAATGTAGTATAAAATATATTTAAGAAACAAGAACGGGTCAATTATATTAGAATTATATATTAAAGTTAAAATGATGTAACGACCTTGTTGTGATAAACGAACATTTACAAATATGTATACATAAAAATAACTCATCGATTATTTTTTCGTGCTCCGTTCCAAAGATGACAACAGAACACTTCCAATCTCACCTCGTTGTCCATTCTTCCGAATGTCGGTCACAGAGCTCTAAAATCTAAACCGGATAACCTATATTGCTAAAATTTGGCCTTAGTGTAGAATTTGATTCTTCCAAACTATTTTGACATAAAAAAATTATAATATTTTATCGTTAAAAATGTTTAAAGATAGGGTTTACTAACATCAAATTATCCTTTGATCCCGACGTTTGACGTATCAGATAATAGCTGATATTTTGCATAACTCGTTTACATCTGGAAAAAATAAAAATTATTGTTCGATTAACTAAAAAAAAGCGGAAAGTCGGTCGTTGAAGTATTGAACGTAAAATATCCTATGTTCTTCCGAAAAAATTCGAAGCAAATTATTACCTAACCTCAAAATATCAAGATTACAATTAATCTACTTAAGTTTAAACTATTGTCGATAGAAAAAAAAACTACTACTACAAATTTCATATATTAAATACAATATTAATATCGCATTTTTAAATTTTTTTTAAGGTTGTAAGCTTTGTAAGATACAATACACCGAAAGTAAAACTAGTCTTTTTTCTTTTCTTATTAGAATGAAATAATATTATAATGTAAATAACATTGAAAAAAGTTGTAATTATAACCGTTGCCAAGGATCAAAATCACGCAAAGTTCGAATCCCACATTTATTATTAAACCATGACAATTTTGCTTTTAATAATATTACCTTTCTCCGTTTTCGCCAAAAATTATTTTAAACTAAAGTATTATTCTAATTTTCACACTTTCATCAAAAATATAAAGCTGATGTGGCATAAAATTTGCGTTTTACTACCGTCGTCACAATTCGTCATTCAAATAAATACTCCTTTTACATTATACAAACAATTCACTTAAACTTTCAAAAGGTACGTCTGATCCATGTATGTCACAGCACATTTTACTCGTAGACTATTAGTGCTAAAAACCTGAAATTTGGGTGGTTATAGATATTTATAACGACTACAAAGTTATGACACAAAATGTTTCCAAAAATATTTTTATGGTTCCTCTCTTTTAAAGCACTTCTAAAATGGAGGTGCATTTTTCTTGGCATACTCCAATGCGTAAGGTAACGTTGAATAGGACTTTCAAAAATTAAACTTTTTCGATACAGTGACACGTTTATGACATATTAAGATTTAAAGTGATTGTTTTTTTACTTACATATCCCCATTCTCTACCAGCTAAATCGATATTTGTTACATGTACACGTACGGTCTTTTTACGATTGTGAAAATATTACAGACAATATATTTACATTGTGAAAAGTTAATATTTGTAAATAATTTAATGGGAATCCTATGTAACATTTACAATATACCATATCTTAATAATAAACTTGTCAAACATGATTAAAAGACGCACTACATATTTTCCGTACACATTTATGTACATATAAAAGCTTAAACGTTTAAGATAAGATATAGTATATAACATATTTGGCGTTAATTTTGTAGAAATTCATTTTTCACTTTTCATTCTATTCAGAATTCATTTTTCATTCTATTCAGAGATCTTTTCAAAAATACTCCATATAAAATGATTAATACTTACCGGATGTTAAACGTACAATTCCTCACCATGCAAGATGTCTTAATGGAGTGATAATTATATATATTTTTAATTTTATTAAGACAGTATTGTGAAAAAAAACTTTTCGACAATATTGTCATACAAAAAAAAATTCTCTTGCTGCATATTATAAAACTATCCCAGATAATACAGTGCACTATAAATTTGTATACCTTCATGTTTTTTTTAGTATTTTTACGTGCATTTGTTAAGTATTTTTGCGTTAATCTTTAGTACAATTAGAAATAACAAGGATCAACTGTTCTGTATATCAATGCAATAGTTATGAAAACGAAGATATGCACTTCCATATATTTCCATGTATACGCCGAAAAAACTTAGAATTGAAACAAATTTTATACCTTTGTACTCAGAGCAATTTACAGAATCTGATTATTTTCCAAGAAATATTCTGTTATTAATTGAAATTGATGTTATTCCCACGGCTATTAAATAGTAATTACTGGCCACACATTTTCAGGCGTCGCATGAAGCCTGAAAAAATATGATTCCTAGTAATGAGCTCCTTATTTATCCACATGATAAAATGAGAACTTCTGCACAAGTCACAAATAAGGAAGTACTTTTTCAATCTCAGTAAGATTAGCTACATCTGTATGTACCTCAACGTTTTGAAACTACTGCTTAACCGCAATTTTGATTTCTGTGGTAATTTGTGGTAATTTGTTCAAGATATAAAAGGGAAAACTATAATAAAACTCTTAAAACTGAAAATTTTAATAAAGTATATGTCATACATTAGTTTTCCGAGTGGCCGCTAAGGAAATATAAAAAATACATAATAATACACTACTAAACATAATTCATTTACACATCAATCTATAACCGTCAAAAATTTCAATAAATAATATAATGCACCACTCATGATACACTTTTCTTTGAACATGAGACAACTACACAACAGCCGAGAATATAACAAAGCTGAATTTTCCCCTCGGGTTACTCCAAAAATGAGCATTACTTCCGAAAGCTCATTGTTTGCAGCTGTATCGTAAAGTAGTTCGAAAGTTCCCGCTTAACCTGTCATGTCTTGTGGAAAACCTAAATTTGTCGTGGTTCGAAAATTGATTTCAGTTTATAATGTCTCCCGAATCTCCGAACATACTGCTGTTCATTCTATTTTTTTAATAAAAAGTAAATAAAATGCGAATTTGTGGATGTACTAATTAGTTTAATAGTTTCTAAGATATGCCCCAAAATACTTGTCCATTAACCGCAAAACATTTATGGTATTGCTCAGTTTTTATTGTCTACTTAGGTTTAGCTTGCTTCAGCTTTATTTCCACTATTGAAAAGTTAATTCACTTTTGTTCTGTACTTTAGTTCCGCGCTTAAAGGAAATAACTTCAAAACGACTTAATAAAGGCAACCACCTCGTTTAGGCTAGGCCATTGGGCTAGTATTTGATTGTAGTCATAAATAATTCAAATTATCTCTCTCTTATTTCATGACAACGTACGTTTTACTTTTGGTTTTTACAGTTATGACCTTCGGATTGTACTGATTCCATTTTAAGTGAAAATTGTATTTCCTATTCAAAGTTTTGTTTTATATATATGCAAAACCAAATATTTATGATTGTATTATTGATATGACAATCTGTTGTATAATTAACGTGATATATATTCTACCAATTATTATCGTAGCAACCAACATAAAGATTAAATGGAGAATTGTTATACATATGTATCTATATTTATGCACAAAACTTGACATAGTAAAAATATCCAACTGCGATGCTATTTGCATGAACATTACACATCAGAGTAAAATTTCTAAAGAGTCTGCTTGCATTTCAGCAAATAAACTTATCTCTACCTCAAGGGTGTATTTTCATGTTGATTTAGACCCCATCTAGTTTCAAAATATAGCCATTAAACACAATGAAAAATTTTAATAACAGAAGCTGACTTTTCCGCCCATTTCTCTGTAACGATTATCTTTATTTCTGCACTTTCATTGTTTGCAACCCATCGTAAAATTATTTGTGAGTAATGTTCCATACAGTCGCGTCATGCGAGTAACTTAAATTGGTCTTTGCGGAGTTGCTAGGTAATTTATTTCAGTTTAGAGTTATTGCTGCATATAATGCAAGTTCGTGGCAAAGCGTGTTAGAAATTCTGAAATGTAGTCTTTGTTATTATATAATGTAATATTATTGCGATTATTTCTATGGTACTTTAGCAAAATTTTGTTTCATTTCAAAAAATAATTTTGGATGTTTTTGAATATTTACGAATATTTACGTATTTTATTAACTATGACTGTTTCTGTTCTTTTAATTTGCACAATAATATACGATTATGAAACAGTTAATATTTATTTTGGAAAACTAGAAGGCCGAGATTAAATTCCAAAAAATATCATCCATCAAAAATGGCACAGTAAAATATATAGTCTTTATAAAATATGTAGGTATTGAATAGACTGCCTCGTGAAAAGAAATGTAAATCAGTCATTATATTAAACTCAAAATAATTACGTATTCCACGTACATTTAATCGCAATTGTAAAGAATATTTAACACAAAAATAATTCGAAGTTTGGTATAGATTGTTGACAGTATGCAGATATTTTTATAAAGTTTAGTTGAATCATATAACGAGAGAGATTGCGACGTTAAATAGATAATAAAAATACCAGAATTTATCGAAACTTTTGCGATAAAGTATCGTTTCCAAATATGATAAAATTTATAAAAAATGTTGCTGTGACATTTTTGAAGTCTGTGCAAATTATAACGGGGCGTTTATATGTCTATGACTGTATCAAAACAGTCATTTGCGGCGTTTGATTGATATAAATACCTACATATATACCTACGTGCTTACTAACCTAAATACCTACGTATAATGATATCAATAATATTACCAGGACATATATTTTGACTTCGGGTTGAAATATGCTACTCATACCAAGTATTTCTACTCAGTGATAGATGGCGCATATTTATTACAGAAATGGAAAGACTAATATCATTTTAGGAAATTCCATTATTTTTTGATATTACTTATATAAGAACTCTAGCTAGGTCATGCCTTTATATATATATATATATATATATATATATATATATATATATTTACTTGCACACTCATAGCTACCTATTTGTTTTTTTGCTTCCTTGCCTACATGAATATAAGTTAAACGAGACCAGACTCAATGCACCTACTTTTCACTAATTAATGAGATCTTGCCATCACTTGTCTCGTCAAGATATGTCAAAAGAGCTTAAACACTATAATACTTCTTCTCACAATTAAGAAGTACTGTGGTCACATTTCGGCTGCATCATCGCATTCTAGCCGTTACTGATGATCACAAAATTTGCCCACGAAACTCAAACAAACGGAAGTTTAATGAAATCCCTGTGCATCATCAGACGCTGGATATAATATGGAACCAAAAATTCGTAAATAAGATAAATCTAGAATCTAAAGCTCCTCGCCATTGCGTTTCTCTCATCCACTACTTTCAGGCTCCATTGTTACCTTTATAACTCTTTATGAACAATGGACTTGTCAAGACAAGTCAAATGAGCTCAGACTTGATGGATCTACTTTTTGCTTAAAGAATCATGTCACCACTTTCCGGCTCTATATTCAGACCCCGACCACCAATAAAATACTTATGTACACATGTAAGACATGTTAAATGAGTTCAAACTCAGTATCATATTTCTCAAAAGGATCTTGTGCTTTCATTCCTTGAAGAGTTCCTTAGGATATCTCCGAAGTTCATTATCAGGTCTCGACCACATTTACACGATTTTTAGGCACTTTCTCTCATACTTTCAAAAAGAAAAAAAAATTAAAATTAGCAATCGCGCCTCCGTGATGCAGCTCTACATACATAAAAAAAATACAAAGGGTTAATTAATAATCTCTTCCTATTTTGAAAGCTTTTAAAAAGAAAGAAGGTGTTAATTCATTTGATGTTAAATTTTCACTCATTCAATTTGAGGACTGCATTTTTGGAGTATTTACCTGAATTTAATAAAGGAGAAAATCCGTTGTTTGAATGGGTATGTTTGCATATAAAATTTTCTACAATATGTGTTTTCAATGAAAAGTTTAAAATAATACACAAGATTTAAATTATATAATCACTTCACCCTTGAATATTTAATGTCTCCAGTCACATAGTTAAGTAGCCTGTCAGTTAAATTTTATACCTTGCATCTTGCCTAAGACATAAATTGATTTTACCACTGAATTTAATTTCATTTTACAAAACCAACCATATTCTAATTATGCTTTCTTATTAAAGTCTAGCTTCTTTAGGGAGGAAATACATCACGCTAGATATATATATATATATATATATATATATATATATATATATATATATATATATATATATATATACATTATATTGACTGGATATTATAGTGAATTTCCATAATATCAAGTGAATATGACATATTCAAAATTGTAAAAGAAAATTGTACCTGTACTTATGTACACGCATTAGAAGTCATATCTCTTAGGCGTGATAAAAGAATAACTTCATTTAGCATGCGAATAATTGTATATATGTTCGGTAAAATATAAATTCAATCAAATCATTAAATTCTAAAAATTAAATGTATCTAAATAATATTTAAGTAATAATACAAATTTGCTGAATATTTATTGTAATTTATATATTTTAATTATTCAATAAATGAGAAAGTAATAATTTACAATCTATAATGCAAATAAATACATACCGAAACTTAACCTCACTTAAAGAAATACACTTAAAATATGTTTTTTATTATTTCTTTATCGCGAGTATTCGGAAAAGATAAATGTTCTTTATTATATGGACCACTATTAAATTTCGATTATTAAAAAATATTACTAAAAAATCACAAATATAACTTAGATTTCTATGTATTTAAAATATGTGTGGTATATTTATAAATACCTATCATGACTAGAGTATAAGTCACTACACGCATGTAAATATATGTTTGGTAAGCAACTTCGTTTTGCAAAATTTTGTCGCATCATGTACACGCATCATGAGCAACTTCATACAGTCAATTTTTATTGCATCGTGCACTCATACCGTGACCAACTTCGTCCTGTCGATTTTTGTTGCGTAGTGCGTACATATGCGCGCATCGTAAAATTTCACTCTTTAGTAGAAAAATACTAAATAGTATTTTCCTGTTATATTTCCTATATTTTACCAAATGTTTAAAAATAGCGAAATCCTTTCAAATTAATTAAAGAACATTTTAAATGAAAACACACCTGTTTTGTTAAAAATTACTTTTCCTAAAATAAATATTATGAGTTATGTATTGACACTCTTAGAAGTTTATAAGTGGAAACTGATGCAATAAAGAGTCTAGCTACAAGGACAGTTTTATATGTATATATTTTAAAACCATCTCTTTAACCAATTATATAAAGATGAATAAAATGAAAATATTTATATTTTTTTTATATTCAAGAAAAATAATACTTCAACCAATTTTTTATTTGCTTAATATTGATTCCTTTTTTTAAATAATATTTCCATTTTATTATTTATCTTATAAGTAGATATTGAAAATTAACATTGATGCAATTTCAAAATCTAAACGAGTTCGAACAAGCATCATCGATCAATGCGTCAATCAATCTAATCTTAGTAAGCCCATTGAAAAAAATTATTGCCTAATTATCCCTTACAAAATTGTTTGCCTATTTCTGAAATATTTACGTTTAAAAATATTTGTTTTTAATGAAGTACAAATATCTACATTTCTTTTAATGTGCATAAGGTAAATAGGAGATGTTTAATTTTAGACTATGTTTTTTCACACATTATAAGTTTAATTTTAATTTATATAAAATCAATGAATACAAACGTTATCACTATATGCACTCTATAAGAATTGTAAAACTATACAGTGCTTATAAACAGATCATTAGTAGCAATTTTATATACCGCTTATATACTTTTCTGCATTGAATAATTATCATATAAAGACCGTAAAGTGATTTTTGTACTATACGTACAAAAGTTAAACAACGTTAAATTTCTTTTATAAAAATAAAAGCACCAAGATTAGTTAAACACTTTGGCATACTATTAACGTTAAGGAATTTTTTTTTTAATATATTTGTGATTTATATGTGTTTGTTCTCACAACGAAAATATGTTTTTATGTTTGCACACTGTGGTAAACAAGTAAAAATATATTATTTTTTATGTAACCCCGTCTCATTTTAATCATTCGTAGTGTTCTACATACGTCTATATAGAATAGATGAGGATTGAAAATATAAGTGTACATAAACCCAAGCATAAATACCAGAGCGAACCCTACCACATGACATTTTTGAAGTGAAAACTTCTTTAGGCGAACCTGCGCATTTCACTTTGAATTGAAAACTTTTCTAAATAGTAAAAACAGCTGAGGCGTTCGCTCGGGTTGGCGACTTAACACTCGAGTCGGTGACATTGTATCGGGTAAACTCGCCTACTTTCGGCAACGGTGGAACGAGTTCATTGTGTAATACGAAGCGCATCTTTTCAAGAATCACGTTCTATTTTTTAATAAGAGTTTATATAAGTATAATTTAAAATAATACGTGTATGTTATTTTTAAGAAAGCTGCTTCGTGGAGACATTTATAAGAAACATTTGAAGGACCCTCAAAATCATCCATTCACTTTACATAATTTTTTTTATAAAATTACATCCATGCATAAAAATCAGAAAGTCGTTCCCGGAACGATCGATCAAATTATTCTCCACCACAGCCCAGTGGCTCGCTATTTGCGTATTCAAATTTTTGCAATAATAAACAACTGTGGGTTGAGAGTTATGTCCCTCTCAGGAATTGTAATGTACCATCGAGAATCGAAAATAATTCTCATTGAATGTCTGAGTAACTTTCGTGTTGCTGTAATTTTTTTATCGTCGACATTTTTTCGGATATGAAAGTAAATTATATTTTATGGCCAACCATGTACATATCAAATATTTTATTAAATTTAATGAAATACAATAAAACTGTTTTTTTTTATTGGTACTTATTTACATTCGTCATGGCATCTATGTCTGAAGGTTTAATTATTGCTTCGATTTAAGTAATTAGTCATTTTTTTCTGCTTGTTTTCCATTAAACCATATATTATCTCAAAACAACGAACCGATTTAAATTCACGGTAAAGCATAACCTAATCAGGCATTTTCAATACAGGACAGTTATTTGATTGCTTTCCATGCATTATTTTGTTAGCTTATGAAACTGAAATGATAATAGGTGGAATGATGCAATTCCTATACCAAAAATTGAGTTTTAACTTGTACTTTCAAGTTTAACTATTTTAATTCCTAAAGTATCTCGTACAAAACCAAGTTTATCCGTGGTTGAAATCTAATCCTTTTCCGAAAATGTTTCACTCTCCTTAGTTAAAAAATAAATGAAATATAATTTATTTATTAGTTTTTTTTTCATTTCGAACAGATTGTTTAAAATAATACATATTTATAATGCTTCTATCATATTTATAATATTTATATTTAAATACTTTTCAAGCACCGGTACCATGGAAGCATCAATAATCACAAATTTAAAAATAATTGGAATTAAAATTTTTTTGTCGATAATAATGAATGACGCCATATCAAATTGCAACTTTATCGGTTGTTAAAGATAGACAAATAGAACACGTATCCTTTGCCGTGTAATATATTCATATCTTCTTCCGCCTCAGTCGAATTGACAAGGAAATCCTTTGAAGGCAATGCCAGTCGACAGTTTTGCAGGCCGAGTAGTAATTAATTTTGAACTTTAGCGCACAATAGAGAAAACATTGTATTTCCTAACATTGAAATTTAATTCGAATTTTCTATTATTTCCAATTTTCTACTAAGTTTGTACTAATACTATTCCAATATTGCACGTAAATTTTACGGAAATTAGTATACCACTTTTAACATCATATTTATATTAAGACATTATGCGAAACAGGAGCAACGAATTTATCTTACAGTGCTCTAATATATTAGGTTGCATACGAATGAAAATATTTTCTTTTCTACGCACATTTCAACTAATTTTACTTTGAAGTTTTTTTGTATTTTTTACGAGTTTTCTTGAATCTTTTTGTAACTCATTAATACGTTACAAAAAAAATAAAACTACTACTACGTCGATAAACAAAACTACTTAAACAAGTTATATATCTCAGCAGAACCAGAATCTCGTCTGAGATAAGAGAGGTGGTAATGTAAAAATTTGTGAAGAAATTATATTTTACCTACACTCCCTCAAGAATACTTTAACTTGGATTGGTCCCAAGAGTATATCTGTGTATTCTCTGGATATGTTACCTCATATAACATATATGTATATATATATATATATATATATATATATAGTTGTTTTTAAGATATATATATATATATATATATATATATATATATATATATATATATATATGTAACGGGCTACATACTTTTAAATTATCAATTCATTGTCTTCAATTTAATACTAAATTAACTCTAAAAAGAAATTATAATTTCCATTATGCTAAAATTTATTCAATAGTTGCCATATCGACTTCTGTGAACTGATAAAATAATTTGTATAGTCAATCTGGTGCAAAGACCGTCAAAGAAAAAAAGCATGACTCGAAACGTATAGGGGAAAAAGTCTAACTATTTTAAAGTTTATTTATTTTTTTACATACGTAGGATCTTATTTTCCTACTATATTTAGACTATATAGTAACTAAATTATAAGAATCTGATCAGATATAATACAGAAAAATTCAACGACACATTCATGTTGTAAAAATGTATGACCAATAATAATATTTCGGTAAACACTGAAAGAACTATACCGATGGAATTACAAGTTACGTTGATGGTCACTTTTATGCTTTCAGACGTTTTATTCTCTTATTCGAATAATTTCATTTAAAAATGACGCTGAGATTGCGGGTTCCTGGCTATAAAAAAAACATTGAACGTAACAACTCAATTTGTTCCCCATGTACAAAATAATTTCCGCAAACCTCTATTACGACAAGTGGGTCGTAATAGAAGTTCAAGAAGAACATCCGAATCTGCCTTGTTATTTGCGCATTCAAAACGTAAACTAATGAAGGTCGAGGCAGATATTTCTCCGAGGGCTTGTTGCCCTCCTGTAAATGTCGAAGTTAAATAGCTCTGAACGTATCTGAATTACGTTGATGTTGCCATCCACTTCCTTCTAGTTGTTGAAGAGGTTTACCTTAAATGTTGGTACAAATTTACATGATGATTTTAACAAATCAGATTAATTTATGGAATTTAATTTCAATGCAATAAAAACACGTTAATAAAAATTAACAGAAATTATCCAAGTGGTTATTATTTTTATTACATTTGTTTCAATAATTCAAGTGGTTATATAATTTGTAATATCGTTATGTATAAATAAAACCTCCAAAAATAAATCATTTTTACCGTATCTATTACAACTAACAACTTCAAAATAATAAGCAAACCAAACGTATCAAATAATACGTTTCTAATTTCAGATTTGTTTTTAAGATTTTACATTTAATATTTCAAAAGATAGATAAAAATTATAAACGGATACTTTACAGTAAAAATTAATTGTTCCTCTGGTTCAAGTTCATAATTTTTAAACCATTCCACATACTTTTCTCTGCAATGTTCTTGTATTTATTAGCCGTAAAAAGGTGAATGATTGCCAATAAATACAGCTACAGCCAAATTTTCGTAACTTTTTTTGAGCAGAAATAATGGATTCATAAAATACATAAATCCTTAACAGAATAGAAAACGTCTTTAAATAAAATAAGTACGTTAGAAATATTGTACATCGTAATGAATGAGAAGTCAAATAGGATATATCAGTGCACTACAACGTCAGGGAGATGAGAGTAATTATTGAAGGTTAGTCTTCATAATATGTTTATGTATGATATTATTATGTAATTAAGTAACGGTGTTAAAACTGTGCAGCGACAAAGTGTTAGCAAATGTATACAAAAATATGTACAAGAACTTATTTGTACAAGAACTTGTTTGCCCCACGTTTTTTCGTTTTAGGTCTTACATATATTTACATAGCTATTAAAATTTCACAATTAACAATTTCCACGACAATATGTACGAGGTTACAAATCTTTATCGGGTTATAAATCTTTAAGTGGCGTGGAGAAATTATTTAAAAATTTTTAGTCCGTTTTAAAGACGTGGTAAATTATTTTTTTACGGAAATAACAATTTATTACTGTAAATATATTAACCTAGTAAGTAATCAGTAGGATTATAATTTCTCTATAATTATTTCTTTTGTGGTACTAAAATCATACCTCACAAAAAATAACATCGACCTAACTTAGGTTTGGTGCTAAACATTTAGTACTATAAATAATAAACAAAACAAACATATCGACTGATATATTTGTAATTTCGCATTTCCCTAAATATGTAGCGGTAAAAGAATAACAGCAAATTTTCCCTTCAGTTTTTACCAAAAAATACCTTCGTTCCAGAACTCCCATTTTTCACAGTCACTCGTAAATTAGTTCGTAATTTCCTACTTACAACTTAAGTCGGTCGTCACTCAAAACTTAATTTCGTTATATAATTTGTCCCGACTCACTTTTCTTGCTACTTTAGAATGTGACTATCAGACGTGCTTATAAATATTTTGTAAAAGATCTCACAAATTACTAGTTCAGTAATTACGAATAATTTATATTCGGGTTTAACGTTGTTATCTATTTTAATTTTTCGAATGTGGTATTAAATTTTATTTGAAAAAGAAATTAAATTTTAATTGAGTATATTTTCCTTACCCGATCTAATTGATGACATAAATTTCTTCACACATCGTAAATACTGATTTCGGTAGCAACTCCCAATGAATACGATTTGCATATTCCACAGTCAGCCTTTCTATTATTCTGTTTAGATTTGATTACTGAAGCCCTTATTTGACATGTTTTAAATGCACGGTTTACTTACATACCGATTTCTCTTCACCGGTTACTAATCACTTCAACCAATCGATGTTACATTTCAATGTCAATAACTGTTCACAATCATTAATTAATAAAGCAGAAGTGTTAATAAGTGACATCTATTTAAATCCATTTTTATTGTTATAATACTCTGGAAGGCTTGACGCTTTGACCTATTTTCGCAGTGCAATAAACATTTTTTAAGACTTTTGAAAATCTTTAGACGGAAATACCGAGCTCGAAGGTGAAAATATATTAGTCAATTTAGTATTATCCAATTATGGTTAAATCAAGAATACGTGTATATTGGATTTTAGGTTACAATTTATTATTAAAGAAAATTAATTTCTGTAACAACAAAGAATTTTAAGAATTTCTTTATCCAATATTACAAAAATAATTTTTCACATTGATAATAATTAATATAGCACTTAAAGTATTTTATTACATTAAATTTATTTTTGTTTTTAGCAAGTGAATTTGTCCGAATAAAATTCATTAAAAAAAATAAAATTGTACAATTTCAATTTACAAAATACAGAATAAAAAAAATAAGTAATTGTGTTTTATTCTTAGGAAATGCTTTAATATACGTAACTAATTATTACGTCGAAATTTCTACAGGTCGCAAAACTATATGTGTGTATATATATACATATATATATATATATATATATATACATATTTCACATATAAATTAAAATTTCAAGATATAAGTTGATGAGGAATAAAAATTTAATAAATCTTATAACTTTACCAAATGATGAAGGCTTAATATATGACATAATTTTTAGAGAAGGATAGAAATACTGAATTCATAACGTCAACTTCGGTAATGGTCATTGTATTCTCCGGGAGTGAACACGACAATTTTAAGTTTAAACATTCAGCAGATTATTCTTAAAAAATATATACAGATTGCTACATAGAGACTATGTAAAGACTTGCTTCATCCGTCTATCACTAAGCGGAAATATGGATGTATGAATTTTATTATGACGTATGCGCTGGAACTAAACTACTCTTGGCCTGATATAGAAAACTAAATAAAATCGTTTACTACTACATTTGCGGAATACGGAAATATACGGAACGGCAGTATAAACAAGGTGATACTGAACACGGTGACCTCTGCTCAAAATTAAATAAAAGTAAAATAATCCCATTTTGGCTACATTTTATTTCAAGTACTGCTAAAGCTATGATAATTACCCTGAAATATTGCAACAGTTTGTATTAAATATTTTATTTTTTTTATTAAAATATACTAAAAATAGTATAGTTGGTAAGAAGAGATTATTCTTGGGGAATATATATATATATATATATATATATATATATATATATATATATATGAAATTGGAGAGAGAGAATCACATAAAGGATTTATCGCCCTTGATACTATTAACTTTCGGGTTTTGTAGCAAAAAAGAAAAGCTTCATAGTTTTGTCATACCCCATCCCTCTTCTGATTTTTCAACCATTACTTTGATTAGAATTTTGATTGAAAATAATTTCGATTTCCCTGCAATTAAAACACAAATTAAAAAATACAATTTCTTTGCGAAACTTTATCCCTGTTTCAATAAGTACTTTGCCTGTTTTTTAATGAAATATATTTATTGAAATGACCTCATTTCAATTTGTGTATATACTACATTTTTTACTACAAATCATATTTTCGACATAGTCAGAGTCAATGTAATGATCTGTATTTCACTTTCTCATTATGTCAGCGACCAGTTTAAAATCGTGAATAGCTTTACTTTTCTGTAACACAAAATCTTAAGTTACAAAAATATCACAATATGTGCGTCGATCTTCAGGATTTCTTATATATTACACATTGGACTTAACCCGCCACAACGTGTCCCTATAGTTCAACGACTTAATACCAACTGGGTATCTATATGTTGATGCAATACCTTTTTAGTTTCAACATGTAGCCATTTAATACTACGCATAATCTAACAAGAGCAAAATTCTCTACTCCATTCTCCATAAAAAATTTCCTGACGGCCCATCGTAAAATTATTTCTGAACAATGCGCGTCGTGATGTCACGTCGCACGGCTGCGGGCAACTTAAATTGGACGTCGCGGCGTAGCTCGGTACTTTATTTCGCTTTACAGAGAATCTCCCGGCGTTATTGCTGCATCAAATGCAACTCCGTGGCGCTGTGTATTAGGAATTCCGAGAAGAAAACTTTGTTCGTAGTCTCAAATGTGACATTGTCGTACGTACATATGTAAGTATAGAGTAGTACTCTGTTGTTCTATGAGTATGTATGAATTTCATAAACAACTTATATATAGGATAAATCGGTTCATAAACATTCGTAGCAAACAAAATATCTATTTATATAGAGGAACGAAGAAATAACTCTTTTTAGCATCGATTAAAAAATATACGAGAATAAAATTATATATTCTTTTAAATCTCGCTGAATCGAAAGATTACTATAATCACAATCAGAAGAGTATCATTAAAAAAATATTGAAAGCTTTTTAACTTAATACAATACCTATTTTGTCTCTTGTTGGTTTCAGATAATATTTTTTTGTGAGTCAAGAAACTGCACATTTGACAGCATATTGTCAATGACAAATTAGGCAGACCGAGATGACTAACGGGATATGATAGCAAAGCTTACCATTGCCAATGGAAAATCAATATTTTTAAGACATTTCAAATTAGTCGCTCCCACGCTTAACAAAATTATAATTAAATGAAACAATCATCACAAAAAAAAAATCAAACCCACAAATGCGTGCATGCTTAGGAATTGCACAATCCACACCTTGAGATATCCATTACAACTCTCCGATCTCTATTTACGTATTCAAATTTGCAATCATAGACTAGGGTTAAATTATTCGGAAGGCTTGATACTTCCGAAATAAGGACCAGAAATAAAGCCTTGGTGTATGTATACACTAATAATATTTATTTCTGTATGAGTTTTTCTACTATCAAAACATATTGTTTGGATTTAAAATTTAACCAACGCCGTGTACAGATCAAAAAAACACTAAAAATCATAATTTCTTTAGAGAGATTTTGTATCTTTGGCTCTTTTTAAATTTTTACTACTTATTCAATTTTTTTTATTTATTTTCCAATTAATCTCATATATTGGTGACATAAATAGCTTTGGCGTATTAAATAAACCATCCACAAATTAATAATGAATTTGACTAACGTTTTCTGAAAGAGAGATTATCCGATTGCGCTCAAGCAAATGTATTTCGTTAAAGAGAAGATAATTATTATTTTCCTCGACTTACATTATATGATTTAAACCATTCCTTTCAGTATAACTATCCATTTACATTTTTTCATTCAATGCAGTGCTACTGCTTTTCATTTTCTTAAAAATTCGACCGTTGGGACAAATAGGCTGTTGTATTATAATGATGCATTTGCTAATCGAACTTAGAAAATAATAGATCTCCTCAAGTATTCCAACTTCAAATTATTAAGTTAGACTCCACACAGTGCATATTTTCATTTGTGATTTTAAAAAGCGATGTAACCTTTCCAAATTTTTTCACCAAAGCGCTGGAAGATGTTTTTCACTTTTTGATTGCAACGGATTTGACACGCTGAACGAGTTTTAGCTCACATAACTTTTCCACAATTAAATGAAACTACGTGATGTGGTATTATTTCTACTTTCTTTAAGTTATTTACGACGACCTAGATTTCTGTGTATTACAACATCTTCAGGTGGGCTATTAGCAAAGATTAATATCGTATTTAAAGGAAGTCTTCCAGTCATTGACACTAGATTAAAATATTGAATATATTTGGCGTTAATTTTGTAGAAATAATCTAATCTTTCCTAATACCCCACCTGAAGATGTTGTAATACAACGAAACCTAGGTCGTGGTAAAGAAATTAAAGAAAGTAGCAATAATATTACATCACGTAGTTTCATTTAATTGTGAATAATAAATTTCTACAAAATTAACGCCAAATATATTCAATTCAACCCCCAACTAAGGCTATTATTTTTTCTTGCTATAAAATAATGCATAGCAATTCAAATACCTTTGCGCGATGAGATGAAAACCTCATCGAGACGATATTGTTGTTTCCAACTTATAACAATAGAATGATCCGTCCGAACTGTTGTAATTGCACCTAAAATGTTATGTACATTTTATCCGTGACACTGTTCTTGCTATTTTATATTTCTGTTCCAATATTTTCCAATTATCTAATTCCCTGTAGTGAAATTAAGTAATAAAATTGAAATTCGATTCCATTCAGAAACCTACTTTTTATAGTATAGGAATGTTTTTGTAATCTAATTAGGAATACAATTTCAATGTATTTTTATTCATCGATGACATAACAAACAAACATACAAGATCCTTGTCGTTTAATAGCCTCATAATATTGATTCTACACTTTACCTTGAACTGAAACCCGTTCAGTGTGTTAATGAAGTCCCAATTTCATATTGGGTATACAATATCTAGATATTTTTGTTCATTGATGACGTAATCAACAAACATACGGACAAGGCAAGATCCTTTTATTTCAATAGCGTCATAAAATGTATTCCACGGTTTAACATGAACTGAAACCCGTTCAGTGTGTTGACGCAAAAAAGGAATAAGTAGAAAAATGTAGAGTCCCGTGCCTCAAAAAGAAGAAAGGAAGCCTTATAGTATCACATCGTCAGTCTGTCAAGACCCTTTTTCTCAAGAACGCGTGGAGATATCAGGTTGAAATTAATACCAAATGCTTAGGACTACAGTCCCTTGAAAAATCAATCAATGGCCCTAAAATACGACTATTTATCTCGCATATTTTGACACTACGCACTATGTAAACTTGAAATGTAATGTAAAAATGAATATATCTACTACTTATAATTGAAAAAAAATCTTCGTATAATTAAAAATATTTTACCTTTTGCCAACTTTATTACCGGTATGAAATGTATTGTTAAGAAATTAAATTGACTTAAACCTGTGAATTTAAAATTCGATCAGCCTCCATATATTATAATTAAATATCAAGAGAAAATTTAACTGCCACAGAATTGTTCACTTTATTTTCCATGATAATTGACATCAAATTTAAACAGAAACTTATGGAGTACTTTTCATTGACCCAGAATCTGATATCTAAATCATTTTATAAACACTTAATTGTACATAATATTCCTGTTAAACAATTTACAAATTTTAATTTTTAGGGCACAGGTGCAAATTTAAAAAAAAAGTCTTTATGTCATATAATAAAAATTTAAAAATATAGGATTTTTTCATTCATTTGTACTATGTGACCTTTCTTTTTGCGAAATTTCATGATTCTACGTCAAGGGAAGTAGATATGATTTTGCGAGTGCCATATGTGCACAGAAACTTTATAGTGCGAGTTCTACTCGTGCTTGACAGGTAAAAACCTGCCTAAATATTAAACGTAAAACGCTAATTCTATGTCCAGACAGACTCCTTTTACCGTCTTCTTTATGCCTTTAAGATCGATCATCATAAATCCTCGGTTTTATGAATCGTTTAGTATACGACTGAATAAATAATATGATTATTTATGCATTTGAAATGAAAATATGTGCGTTAACTAAAAATATTGTGGCAACATGAGGGTTACTAATATATTTAATTTAATTTATTTTTTATCCCACTGTAAAATTAAAACTTTTGGAAGGTGTACAACACCTAACTCTCAATTGTTTATGATTGCAAATTTACGTACGTCAATAACAAGGCAGTGGACTGTGGAAATGTTAACTATCCGTATTTATATAGTTTTAAATACTTTTAAATTTGGTTTATGGGAGTGAAAATCATACGCCCACCGTATATCTGCCGATAATCACTTTTTGTTTATTTATACCGGCTTTTAATTTTATTCCGTATATACAAGGAATAACCGTTATATGAAATTAATAAAAAATTCAACCACGGCCCTCATAAACTTGAAATGTAATGTAAAAATGAATACTTATAATTGAAAAAAAATCTTCGTATAATTAAAAATATTTTACCTTTTGCCTTTTTTATTACCAGTGTGAAATTTGCTAATAAGAAATTAAATTTACTTAAACCTGTTAATTTAAAATTCAATCAGCCTCCATAAATAATAATTAAACAACAAGAGAAAATTTAACAGTATCACATTGTTTCTACTTTCTTTAAGTTCTTTACCACTACCTAGGTTTCGTTGTATTACAACATCTTCAGGTGGGCTATTAGATAAATTTAGATAAAGATATTTTTGCTAATAGCCCACCTGAATATTTTGTAATACAACGAAAATTTAACAGTATCACATTGTTTCTACTTTCTTTGAGTTATTTACCACTACCTAGGTTTCGTTGTATTACAACATCTTCAGGTGGGATATTAGATAAATTTAGATAAAGATATCTTTGCTAATACGACGTACGAAACTTAGGTCGTGGTAAAGAACTTAAAGAAAGTAGAAATAATACTACATCACGTAGTTTCATTTAATTGTGAATAATGAAATTAACGCCAAATATATTCAATAATTAACGTCATATTTAAAATTTCATCGCTTGCAAGCGTATAGGTAGTCTACTAGTTACTTTTAAACATCTCCTTTCATCTTATCTGAAAGTGAATCAGTCTTAGCAAAGAACTTAATTCCATTATATAAAGTCAATTACGATTTAGATACTTTTAAATTTTTGCAATCTCATTCTAGAAGATCTTAATAAAAAAATGAAAAATATTCAAAAACACTTATTACCTTTTGTCCCACAAATTACTAATAAAAGAAATTAATGTTAGGTTGAGTTCACATTTATTCAGAATGAGTTAATTTTACAGTCTCAAATCAATGAAAGCGTCAATACATTGAGTAACATCCGCAAATGCAAATTGCAAATTAACTCTCAGAAGTCTTCGAGACTCCGTATACCTCGGCCAAATGGCTTGTTATTTGTGTATTCAAATTTAAAGTCATAAACAGCTTAAGGTTAAGAGTTATATTTCTTCTGGGAATTTCAAATGCTACAGTGAAAATCGAAATTAGTTTTTGTTGAATAACTGAGTAACTCTCGTGCTACTGTAAATTTTCCAGTAGATAATATTGTTTTTTGCTTTGAATTCAAAAATAAATTATATTATATAGTCAGACATAAAAAAATATATCAATTCAGTGGAAGAAAATAAAATATTTTTATCGATTGGACAAATTTTCTCGATTTGAATAAAAAAAAATTAAGAAGACCTGCATCTGTTATTCGAATTGTTGTCGTAAATTTAGTAACGGAACAGTTCGGCAATAAGAAAGTAAAATTATTTTACCAGTGTAAATACCAAAAAAACAGGTTTTTTTGGTATTTATTTATTTTTGTCTCTAACAGATCAGAGGATCATGATTTACAGTAAAGCAGAGGACACATTTGATCACTTTATTAAATGAAGGGTTGTTGATTTTTCGTTTACACGTTTGTTACCTAAAGAAACACAATTAACTAAGTCACAATTGAAGAATCTTTCATTATTATTTAATTTAAAATTATAAAATTTTACTAATTTAAATTTTGCTTTTTCAAGGTCTATAAAACGTGACTATTGTCTAGAATACAAATGACAGAAAATACATTTATGAAGCATTCATTTCGTAAAACAATATTCCGCCTAAAAAAAATGTAAATTTAAATAATTCTATAAGGTTAACCTATTAGTTTTGACCGTGTCGGCTGCCTTGATCTGCGATTAAAAACCATCGGAAAGAATTCAGACATCTAAATTTATAATTTCAGCAATAAATTAAAAGCGTACTCACAATTTTTGATTATGTCATGGTAATAAAATAAAAAAATTGTTATATCTTTAAGTAATTTATTTATTGCTTCTAAAATATTTACATGTAAACTTCTCTTATAAGCCCACAGCGCAAAAGTATTAATATATAAATCGATAACAAGTAGAATAATTAAAACCGATGTTTCGATACTTCGAAACCATCAAATTTTAACTCATTTCCTATCGCCCTCCTTCTCCCTCCACCCCCAAAAATACCTCGTCGATTAATAGCCGATAAACAACAAAAATTGTGCGTATCAACTCCGACACGCTACTAGAGTCTACTCCTTAAGTATGATTATCTCGGAATGTATAAAATAGGTGACATTATATATAAATATAAATATCAATATTATTAAATGTAAATAGAAAATTCTTTAATAACAAATGCTGACAGTATAATTATTTTCCAATAAAATACAAGTGAACAAAGTTAAATTTATATAACAAAATTAGAAACATTTAATAACGTCAAACTGAGAAGTTAAAATTAAAAGAGGTTTTTAATTTTGTAATACAGAAGACACCAAATATTCACACATAATGAAATTAAATGTTACTAGCGACATGTTTCGATTTACCTACAGCTAGAATATTAAAATGTGCATTAAAATTAGTTTGCACTGGATGTTTCACTTTACCTTTAGCCAGAATGTTAAAATGTTCATTAAATTAGTTTAGACTAGATGATATATACCAGTGACTGCTTTAATTCAGGAAGTTATCAATACATATATTTATTCTTAATATTGGGTAATTTTAACAAATACTTGCAAAACACATATTGTATTCTAACAATTGAAGTCAAGTACAAATGATGACGGAAGCTAGATTAAGTAAAAATTCTGTTATTGAAATGCAATGTATGGTGCAATTTGCCTATAACTAAAACAAAAACGTGCATTAAATTAATTTGGACTAGATAACACAAACCATCATTTCAGAAGGGTTTCTATACGAAAATCCTTTTTCATTGGTTAACACATTTCATTGAACATTTGTTTTATTAATCTCTTACTAAATTGTACTGATCACTTATAGTTCACAAATTCACACCAAGATGACGGGCAACAATTAGATATCATTAAGACAACTCACATACCTTGACAGGCATGTAGCTAAAGAAAGTACTAACTTTAATTCTGAAATCAGAAAACTAATTATGGATAGGGCGATTTTAGGGGATTTTTATTTATGCACTATCTTATTGTCACAGCAATCTTGCTTCTTTTTAAAAAATACAATTTTTAATGTGTCACAATAAGATAATTTGTGGAAATGAAATGCATCGTCGACAAACAAAACAATTTAACCAAGTTATAACCCTTATCTAAAACAAGTGCTAGTTTGGAATAAGAGAGGCAGTAATGTAAGATTTGAGCGACTTTACCTACACCCTCTCAAGAACACTTTAACCGTCGGGAGAGCGCCGAGAGTATATTAACTCGTAACATGTTGCCTCGTTCTATTATTTTATTAGCAGCTACATTTTCAAAATATTCACTTAGTTCTCTTTAATTACGGTATATCATAAAATATTTTTTTTTATTATGATTGATAATTAATATATTCAGAAATAATTTTCTTTGTCACGAAATCAAAGGTTATCACAACTGTTTTTTTTTTAATTATATCGATTAAAAAATCGAAAATTTCCAAACAAAAAAACATTGCCCGAAGTATCACTGTCAGACGAAAATATGAAAAAGATTCTTATATTGTTTTGTTCATATAGGTTTTATATACCTGTTTGGACTATACATTACCATGATAATAATAAATAATTATATATAAAACAAAAAAGATGATGATATATCCAAATTATAAAATTTTACGACTAATAATATTTGATGATCCTAAGGAAGCCTACATCAAAATAATTGCATTTCCCTCCCCGATCATTCATTTGTGCTTTGTCACTTTTATTTTTCCTGTCGCTCTTTTTTAATGCAACCTCGTTCCAAAGAAACGTTTGACTTTACAACTTAACAGCAATAAAAAATTCATTAAACGTAACGATTCCATTCGAGTTGCGCATACAAATTACACAATCATTTCTCCCATGGTGGCCCACTGACCTGTTATTTGCGCAATCAAAGTAACCGTAAACAGTTGTTTATACCTACCACGCTCATGGTGACATAATTTGTTTAATTGTCGAAAAGTTTTCCCTCGTGTCCTGATGCAAAATATATATTATAATTATATATATATATATACACACACATATGTATATATGTATATATATATATATATATATATATATATATATATATATATATATATATATATATTTCGCAAATCAATTTTATTTACTAAACTAAATTTTAACGCAGTAAAGCATATGATTATTTGGGCAGAATTTTGCAATTACCTTCATTGATATACCTAAATAATAAAAATAATTCCATTTACTTCAAGGTCGGATTTGGAAGCTTGTCTGCTCAAACTCTTTACGGATATCTCTGTACCATTCTTTTTATCTATTTTTCTTAATTTTATTCACATTATTTCAAGTTTTGTATACTGGGCTCATAGTTTTAAACCATTAAGCTAAATCTAAAATTTAAAATAAATAAATAGTTGCGATTACCAAATAATAGATTCATTGTTTCCATTTATCCATTTCACATGACTGATATGTTTTCGACTGAAGATATGTTTGTTTTTGGGCTTTGGCTCCAAGTCTAAGGTGTAGAGAAAGAGTTTTTCCTTTGTTTTGCGATGTAACATTTACGATTTTTCTCACTTCATGTCCATTTGCTCAGAATGTTTCTTTGATTATTGAGATATTTTTTGTCGCGTGCAAACTTCTCATTACTGCTCTGTAAACTCACCGTTTAGTTCATAGGTACAATGATTAACATTATTTAAGTTATATTGTCCCGTATTTTTTGTTGAATTTTATATCAAATGGCAAAGTGAATCACGCTTATCTAGTAAAAATGTCCTTCACTATCAATACCATGAACCACCATCTACCAAATTATATTTTTTAATGATTGAAGTTTTTCTACTTTTTTGTACTGAGGACCAAGTTCTGTTTCGATATTTTTTTAATAAGTTGAGGCGAATAGTAAAGGTAGACAAGATAAAAATTCTGGCTTCATTTCTGTAAAAATCAAAGATAAACTGAAACAGAAAAAATAAATTTACCAATCAAGTATTTTTAAAAAAGAATGCAAAACATTTTATTTTGTTTAAGAAATTTGGTGATGAAAGGCTTCGATATATGTCTTCGTTTATTTTTAAATTCTCTATTTATTTCTAACCGATACTCTTCAGGAAATTTGAAGTTACAGATCTTTCTGTTTCCAAAATATTGAATTTGTTTCAATATATAGTTAAAAGTCAAGTTAATAGTAAAGTTTCAAAGTAAAGTTAATTTGAGTTCATATCCTAGCTTAATTATAAAGATTAAAACTTATTCGCCATAAATGGTAGCATCAAGCGATCCGACATATAAATTCAATATATCGATAAGCAAAAAAATCTACGTCCGTACATTCGAAGGTCGTTTTAGAAAACCAAGACTTTCCTATTTTCTCTAATTAAATCACACGTATTTTCCTTATGTGTGCCTATCTTTTACATACATCTAAATGCAGATGTTTCTTTTCAGAATTTGCTTTTCGGTTGCAAATTATTTTGTCTGTAATATACCATCCACAATCTTTTGCTTTCCAGAATATGACTGAATATTCAAACTAGCAAAACCGCGACTTTATAGCAAAGCTCTATTATGACGAGTATAATAAATTATTAGAAAATAAATAATTATCTTCTTATTATATAATTAAATCAATAACAGGAAGATATCAGGTTTATATATATATATATTTCTGCAAATTGACATAACGGACTGAATTTACACAACTTAATTATTATGTGAATAATTAACTTATACAATTTTAACTTACAAAACAGAGAAAAATAAAAAAATATCACGATCAACATTGACGTGAATTTCACAAACTCTCGAGAATTCGCCATGTTTGTGATAACTAAAATTAACTCAAATAATTATTAGTTAACAAACGTAATAAAAAACGATTATATTATTCATACAAGTGATTATCATATATCAGAACTGAGTATATTTGAAACGTGTTTCCATAAAAATATTAATTTGTTCTATATATGTATATATATATATATATATATATATATATATATATACATATATATATATATATATATATATATATATATATATATATATACATATATATATATATATATATATATATACATTTTTTATAGAAACACATACATATATATGCAACATTTATCTATGAAAAAAAATATTGCAAGTTTTCCCTCAAAAACTCAAATTTTTATAAAAACCACCATTACTAGAATATCAAAATGTGGTCCATATAGCAAATACTGAATTTCTAGTATATAAATTGAGCAGATTTTTCTTATAAAATATATACACATTGATCCAAAATGTAAGAATTCGCTTCGCTCTTCCTAATTACTTTAGTAAAGTTGCTTAGAAGAAATTACTTAGAGCAATCACTCTACTTTATGTATCTATTATACATCTAAAACAAAATTAACAATAAACAATTATATCAGTGCATGTAATAAATCTTAAAAGTGTTTATTTGCAATCATAAATAACTGAATAGCTCTTTGTACACCTTTCACTATTTATTTTATCTCTCTGGTATAACCTTATAGTTACTTTCATTATTATTAATAAATTTACGTATACAAAAATTTCATGAAAAGATATTTCAGATGCGAATCACGTTGCCATAAAATGGAATTGAGGCTTGTCTTATAATTCTATAGTCTGACGCTTGATTCATCAAATATTAAGCTCTAATATGATGTACAGTCTCACTGTATTATTATTATGTTAAACATAATATATATAATAATTCTTTCACGAATTACAGCCTTTAAACATCATATAAAGTTTAACAGGATCTTTATTTACTACTCAGTTCTCCATACCCATTATCATTATATTTGAAGGTTCATCGTTCGTAACCCATCATAAAATAACTTTTGAGATATGCTTTAAACCACTGCGTGGTGGGTGAGCTTAAATTGGCTGTTACAGAATTTCTATTTCATTTATTTCACTTTATACAATGTCTTCCGACATCATTGCTATAATCGAACTATATGGCGAAGTGTGTTCTGGATGTTATTGAAAACAAACATTTATTATTAATAAAGACAATATCTCTAAAAAGTTTTTTAAATTTATCCTAAATTGATATAGAAATTTCTTAACTTCTTGGCGACTTAAGGTAATGGACTTTCTGTGAATTAAGAAGCTGTATAGTTGGTAAAGATATGTAATATCACGCACATCATAAATAAAACATTAGTGATAAAAAGAGGACAAGTGGAACCTAAAAATAATGATTTATTCCATAAATGTGAAATTCTATTTCAAGGAATAACATTTTCGCGGCTGTGCATAAAAATATATTTCCACGTTATCGTACTTCACTTACATAATTACACAACATTTAATTGAAATTAATACACACTTCATTCAAGAAATTCGAGGAATGTGGGAAAGAAACAGAAATTGAAATTTTATTTGAAATTCCATTCCAAGAAATAACATTTTCATGGCCACACATAAAAATATATTTCCACGTTATCGTACTTCACTTACATAATTACACAACATTTAATTGAAATTAATACACACTTTATTCAAGAAATTCGAGGAATGTGGGAAAGAAACAGAAATTGAAATCTTATTTGAAATTCCATTCCAAGAAATAACATTTTCACGGCCACACATAAAAATATATTTCCACGTTATCGTACTTTACTTACATAATTACACGACATTTAATTTTAATTAATTCTTTATACACACAGCATTCAACAATTTCGTGGACTGTAGGAAAGAAACAGAAATTTAAATTTTACATTTATACTCTGGGATTCCTTCCGCAACTCCCTTTTCGGATTTTGTTTATGCAAATTTGCAATCACAAAATACTAAGTCAGGTATTATAAAGTTTCGAAGATTTGATATCCCTATAGTAATGGTCGGAAACCTTATTTCCACATCAATTTCGACAATCCTTATTTCGACATAAAGGATTTACTACCGTCAAAAATTTGTTATAATTCCAAAGTACACGTTACATTTTGATTTAACCTACACTAAGTACAAACCTAAAAAAATCGTGTTTTGTAAACTCGGGTTTTGTATTTAATATTTTTGTCTATATTCCATTAAAATATACATATACATTTGTAACATGATAACGCAGCCCTACCGTGGCTCCATTATTGTGTAAAACATTAAATAGAAGAAACTACAAGCAAATCGAGTACATTTTTTGTACACCGGAAGCTTGAAAAATAATGATGGACCTTTTGAAATAATGATGGAAATAATATTGAAAAATAATGATGGTTGAAATGGTGATATTATATCAAAGAACCATCCATTTATAATAAATATTTGGCATAATCCTACCTCATCAAAAACATTAAAATTCTATAAATTAAATAAATATCATGAAGTGAAAGAAATAAATATGACTGCCAAAGTTAAGTAATTTAAATAAACTTATTGCCCTTGCAGTGAATCACTTCAAAACTACAGAGTCGTTAATAGCAAATATCCATTACATATGCTGTCTAATCACTTGAAGATAAAGGAAACTAGGTTAACATCCCAAGTAGAATAAACAACTTTTTCATGTATGAGCTTTTCCTAACGAGCTTTTATGAAGAACTTCCTAAAGCACATGATGGAAGTTTCCAATTCATCACCGATTTACTAGAAAGTTCGGAAAATGAATTAGCAAATGAAAATAAATTACAGAATCGTATTTACTTCAGTCTCAAGGCTTGCCGAAGTCAAAGCTTTTAATTCACTTTCCGATTCCATCAGAAGGAAGAGTAAATAGTTTCGGTACGATTTTTTAAATGGATCTTATTCCATCTTGCCGTGAAGTACATGTACATTAGGAGGATGGAAATTAATTGAATAACTATATTAATCTGACCGTTTCAAAAGTAAGAAAAATAATTTCAAATTTCTTGACATTTTGAGGCAAATAAAATATATTGAAGAAAATATTTATTAACTTTGAAAAAAATTCAAACCACAAGTATGAAACTAATGGCTTTTTTTTCAATTTCACGTATTAAATAAAACACTTACAAAAATATTATTCGTTGACGATTTCATAAAAACCTAGGTATGTAGTTATTGCAATAGAGAAAATAAAAGATACATAAATGAATGGCTATTAACGCAAACTCTTTTTGTCTGTCAAATAAAATCATTAAAAAAATTACGATTTTTATAATTCATAAAGCTATACACTCACGTAACTCCGTATCCTATAAATGTTAAATATATTAGTGGAGTGGCATCCCACCCTATTAGTTTTATTATAAAATAATGACGAAATAGTATAATTCGTATATGACACATATGCAAAATATGTATACAAAATATATATAAAAAAGCTCATTGGTGAATTAACTTGAACTTATGACTTTACAATCTATTCGTGTTCTGTAAAAGATATAATTTTTCACTACGATGGAATCACTATGCATTATAGGGAGCATTCAAATAGGTCTCTCTTATATTAAAAAAAATTCAGAAACTGTTTTAAGATACTAATATAGAACAAACTTTTATTTCTTCCTTTTCCTGTTATTAAAGTAAATGTTGGTTTGGTTTTGTTTTCTTTCGATTTCGAAGACATTCAATATAACTGTTTTTCGTTTTGGAAATGTGGCGCTGAAAAATTTTCTGTCCCATATTTTTATATTGGATATCCGTTTCTGCCTCAAATCAATATGTGGTATCTTGTGAGCACAAACTGTTCGCCATTCCTCAATCCTGATACTATCTTTATCTTGGCACTTCATTGGACCATAATAAGGGTATTGTAATCTCTGTCTCCTCGCAAACATATTTGTAAATGAGATATTTGTGGTGAATGAGAAGGTGTTTAAAATTTATTGTATAAACTTCTTTTAATTCTGTTAAATTTCTTTTAGTATTTAAATGTTGCTTGTTTTCTTCACCATAACAATTATTACGATAAATGTATAATAAATAAGGATAAATTAGCCCAACGAATTTAGAAATAGTTAAATTTGGTTATTTGTAGTGTGTGTACTTTTACGAATATATATGCAGACCGAATTACCATTACGACATTTTTCCAAAAGTGCTACAGGGCTCCTTAAAATATTCACAGAAATATGTCACGTAATATTTTAGGTATTTAATTACCTACCTCTACTTATTTTTAGTGGAAAATGTAATCAATTAATTTTTATTACATTCATAAATTCAAATTATCTTCTTTCGAATATAGCAACGTCACTTAATGCTTAACCAACTCCGGATGGTAAATATAACATACCATTTAGTCATATCAATGGAATTAACTTTAAAAATTAATAAATTGTATTAAATAATTTTTATTTAATTTTTGCAACTCTCCATAAATACGAGTATATTATTAAACTTAAATATTAACGTTGGGACTGTAAGAATGGACTGGATTATTATGTATCGATATCCAGTGCGTTTATTAGTATTATATAGTTGGCATTATGAGCTGAGTGTTCTGCATTAGGTCGAAAAGAAAGCTGATATACGAAAACAAGGAGAATTTTTTTCTTATCCATAACTTACGAAATTTTATTTGCAAACGGACTTTTGATACATAATGTAAAACAAAGCATACTCCTGAGATTCCAACGACATATATATACAATTTAAAAAAAACGAAATCACCAAAGTGAAATTTCAGGAGTATCGAGAATGAAACTTGGTTTTTTGAGATTATCAGACGTATCATAATTAAATGACCTGTTACACTAAAATAATTTATAGCAATGAAAGTTACAAGACAAGCGATATCGCCAAAGGAGTCAATTAGACAAGTTATATCCCTTGGCGGAAAAAAATCTCGTCTAGAATAAGTGAGTTAGCAACAGAAAAGATTTGAGAAGAAATGAAATTTTATCTAGACTCCCTCAAGGTTATTTCAACCAGCCGGCGAACGCCGAGATTCTCCGAATTCAATATGCTTACTCTCGTGACATATTGCATCGTCCTTTTGTTATAATCGTAGCGAGCTATGTATTTCCGAAACTAATTCTTTCTTCTCTTCAAAAATAAGCAGTGTGTTGTGAAATTTTTCTATTATTTTGAATATACTAAAATATGTTTTAATCGTTGTCATATCAAATTTTGCGTTATTGGTAATATAATTTGAATAACCGAAAGCTAAGGAGATCGTCAAACACAAAACTACATATAATTTTGGGATAAAAATCTAATTGTTTTAAAATTTTTCATTATTTTATACACGAAGGATCTATACGTTAGTTTGAAATAAACAGTAGCTAAATTATGAGAACATGATCAGATATAAAATAAGGAAAGATAACAACACATTCAAGTTTTAAAAATTTACGACAATTAACTTTTATATGTCCTTGAAAGCCTGTGCTGATACAATTGCAATTAGCTTAGATTATTAAAGTTTAATTGGAAGCTTTTGTTTTTTCTTTTTTTCTCTAAAAAGTTTCACTTTAAAGAATAGTCTCCACAACTTCCCGGCAATAAAGAAATCATTGAACATAACGATTAAATTCGTTCTGTGCATACAAATCGTAAAATCATTTCTGGAAACCTCCATTACGACCTGCTGACCTGTTGTCAGAAGATTCAAATTCGTAATTGTAAACCCCTGGAAATTTAGAGAGATGCGAAGGACTTGTTACACTCCTGTAAGTGTTGAAAGTAGAGAGCTCTGGATATCTGAACAGCGCTTTTTATCAATTTTTAACTGTCTAAAGATTTTATTTCATATCTCATACAAAGTATACTCTATAGTTACATGTCTATTCACAAATCAAAATAATTTATTAACTTAAATTTCGACCCAATAAAACATATAATTTATGATTTAAGATGTACATAAATTGTTAGTTAAAGTGTATAAGTTCTTTTTTAGGGATGTAGTATTAGTATGTTTCACATTTTGAAAATACTAAACCAAGGATAAAACAATTAATTAAGTGGAAAAGGAAGTAATAAAAGTTTGTTCTATATTAGTATCTTAAAACTCAGTTCAGTGGAAGACAAAAAAGAGATGAAGTATCCCAACCAGAACTAAATACTAAAAAGGTAATGCTGAGCTGCTTGTAGAATATGAAAAGCGTTATTCGTTAGGTGTTGCGTCCGAAGTGATCTACGGCGAGTGCAGAAATTTATTATCAAGTAGCTAACCAATTAAGTCAACGTGACAGCGTTTATTATTTCCACGTACGGCAGCATGGACTCAAATATATTCAAAAAGAAACCATAAATACCGATAAGCATACCTGACAGTTACATCTTAAAAAGTAGCAAGAACAGCAATATTCAGGAGAAATTATAAAATGAAATTAAGTAATTAGTAGCGACCAATTTAAGTTTCCCAAAAGACGCGACAACTTAAGCAGGAAGTTACGAATTACTTTTCCATGCGCCTGCGAACAATGAGGCTTCAGGAACAATGCTGATTGTTGGGGAAACCCGAAGAGAAATTTAAGCGCTGCTTTTCTATTCTAGGTTGTTGTTTAGTTATCATATGTTTGAAGGAATTTGAAAACTATATCATTGGATATATATGATTTACTTACTATTTATTGCATTGGAATTTCAGCTATTACAGATCGGCATAAAAATAAGTTGTTTTTTGTTTGATATATTTTCAATTACAAAAAAGAAAAATATTACACAGAAACTAATTCCTACCTGGCAGCTAAGATATTTACCATAATTAATTTTATCCATAATTTGTAAATATTCCGAATAATTAGTTCTGGTTTGGATACTTGATCTCTTTGTCGTCCTCCAATAGCTCATATCGGCGTTGACATATCTGATTAATTTTACTTACGTACCCACTTCTCTTCACTAGCTGCTAATTGCTTCAGCTAATCTAAGTAACATTTAATTTCAAAGAGTACCTCATTTAGTAGAAGATAATCGAACACTGCGGCCTATTTACATTATTAGTATTAAAATAATTCAGGACTTTCTACAACATTCATATAAAAGGCACCACCTCGTAGCTGAATACTTATTATTAAAATCAACATTATTCAATCATAGAGTTGAATTAATAATACGGCGATATTAAATTTAGATTCATAATAATTATTTTAAAAAATATTTTATATTAAAATTCCTTAATATAATTTTGTAGAAATAATTTTTCACAGTAATTAATTTTCACAGTAATGATTCAAATAAAATCAAATGATTTAATCGATATAAAAAATAAATATTCGCAATTTTAATTCACTAAACAAGAAATAATCTAAAAATCAAGTAAATCTTAATAGTCTAGCATAAAGCTCAATATGAATATGATAGACATAAAGAATTGTATCTGACGATTAGAACATACTACAACATTCTTTACTAATTATTACCAAAAAAATTATAGATGTGACAATACTGTGGCACACATATATGTAACATTGTTTATATACACAAATAATTGCAATTTCATTTTTCACAATTACATATTTCATTATTATTTTTTTATTTATTATCATTTTTTCAAAGTACTATTAAGATAGAAGCCCATAACTTGCTTATTTCAAAATATGCTTTTGATAATTATTTACCAACTGTAGTTTTAATTAATTTTTAAAAAACAGCAAATTATGGAGTAGTCAAGATCCAATTAAAATTTTACTGGTCTATTCCTCATACTAAATTTATCATTCAATAACTCTTATCATTCAATAACTTATCATTGAATAAAAAAACTCTTATTATTCAATAACAAAATTATTATCATTCAATAACTCGCAGAAGTCTTTAGTTAACCTATAAATTCAAGATGTTTTACAGAAAAATCAAAATTTAGGAGCGATAAACCACCAAATTGCAATTTCAGTAAGAAATATCATTGATGACACATTAAATATCATCCAAAAGAGTAAAAGTTAAAGTTAGAGTAGAGTACAATTTTTATTAAGTGCCATAGTTTTTTTTATAATAAAAAAAGTATGATATAAACTATACCTAAAAAATCTATAGATACAACAATCGTTCTGTTTTATTTACATAAGAATTAACCAATGTATCTATAAAATAGTAACGGTGAAAGGATAAGCATATTAAAGATTGAAAATATATACTCGTATAACTGAAGTTGGATACAGGAAATCACTTTAATTATTTGTCACGTTTAAGCAGTGGGCTTTCAAAGTTATTGGCTTAACTTTACTTTTATTTTACAACTCATTTTATGGTTTCGTAGCAAAATACGAAATCCTCATCATATCCTTATGCCATTCTACTTAGGTGGACACTAGGTACATAATATACATAATTTGTAAAATACATAATCTACCAATTGCTATACAATAAGTATAAACCAGTGACCGGTTTGCATTTTTGTAGGTCAAAAGGAAAACAAATATAACAATATACACATCGATATTCTCAGGATTACTGAAATAATTATAATACTCCGCTGATGCCGCTAAAAAGTCTACTTGCAGTTCAATAGCTTAATGCATTATGTACGCTTATGTTACTTTAAAACCTATGTATACTTATGTTACTTTAAAACCTATGTATGCTTATGTTACTTTAAAACCTATGTATGCTTATGTTACTTTAAAACCTTTCTTGTAACAAAACGTATTGGTCACATGTCATTATATTATGTATGCTTATGTTACTTTAAAACCTTTTCCTGTAATAAAACGTAGCAATTAAATACGACGCATAATTCAAAAAGAGCAGATTTTTCTACTAATTTCTCTATTACCATTATTCCTGAAGCTTCATTGCTTGCAGTCCACCGAAAAATTATTTCTGAATAATTTGCGTCGTAATGTTTAAACCGTCGCGTCGGATGGTTACGTCGCGTGCGGACGGCTTAAATTGGACGTCGCGGCATAGCTCTGTACTTTATTTCACTTTGCAGACGTTATTTCTGCATAAAATGTAACACCGTGGCTTTGTGTTCTAGGAATTCCGAGACGTAGTCTGTGTTCGAAATCACAAATATAATATTGTCATAGGTACATACATTTTAAGCACAACTCTGTTGCTCTGTGAGTGAGTAAGAATTTTATTAACAATTTATGATCGCATGTTACGAAATATTAATATTAAGGAAGAATAAAAACATGACACTGTCGTATCGATCAAAAATAAGTAAGAATAAAATAAAGCGTGGAGTGGTGCGGGAGTATGCTTGAGTATGCAACCCGAATATGGGCAGTCGCATGAGAGAAGACGTTCAAAAAAGAGGTAAAGTAGTTTGACACTCCAATATAAATCGCATTTATTTAAAATATAATAATTATTATGATGGAAGGAATTATTTTTATTACTCTTACTGTTAATTATAATATTTCCTAAAGTTCAACGCGAATGAAGTCGAGGGTACAAAAAATGTGTAAATAAAAAATTACTGTCCCCTAACACAAACACAATGGGATAATCACAATATTCAATTATAATTTAACTATTCTATTTAATTTTCATCATTAGACCCTGCACAATTCAAAGTCTTTTCAAAATATAATCCTAGCAAATCCGTATGCACATAATGATAGGAGTTTCTAAACCCTGAAACTTTTAAATGATTAATAAGTCCAACATAGTCCATCCTTTATAAGCCATCACAGTGTTTTGTACATAACTAAACCAGTATCTTCCATCCGCTATCGGGACTAGCATACGACTGTTATACCCTCACTAGTAAATATATCAAATCTTCGAGTAACGAGGGATGTAAACTTTTAAGTACCTTTTTTGTTGACCAGATAACAGACATACGGAGGAATGAACATTCTGATAATATTCACATCATACTTTACCATGAAGTGAAATTGATTTAGTTTGTTGATGGAAAAAAATCAACATTTATTTTGTTACAATAAAATACAAATTTTATAGTAGAAATATGATATACAAACACAGTTTTTAACGGCATTTTTTACAATTTTTTAATTTTGTCAAAGTATGCAACTAAATAAATAATATTATTTGAGTTATTCATACAGTCATTTGTTTCACTCACGATTCGCACTGTAGAATTACATTTTTTTGAAGTGTAAAACTCCCAACCATCAGTTTATTCATGGTTGTAAAATTAGATACGTCGATAAGGAATAATAAATATAGATACACCAACTAGAGTTGGTTGAACCTCTCGTAGTTAATATTAGCTCATAATAAAAAACTATGGCAATTTTATGGCACTTACATACATATCCGCAGAAGTTGTATACAGCAACTCTTCCTTTTATATGGTCCCAATTTATACCGCATAAATACGGAATGACAGTTAGAGTTTAGAACAATTGTAACCATAAACTAACCTCATAAATTGATCTGGAAATTAACATATTTACGACTTCGAATTGAGAATAAATTCTACACTAAAATTTTACATTTGTATTAATTTTAGCGTGTTACGACACCACGCTAATGTTAACACAAGCGAAAAATTTAATATGAAAAATTATATTTAATTAGAACTGTTGATTTAAAATTCTATCCGTATCTAATAAAAAAAAATGAATTTCAAGATAAACTACAGCTGAATTTTCCACAAACATTAACTTCACCTAAAAGCTCATTGTTAGCAGGCGCATAATTAAATATGCGGCGAGTTACGTCTTAAATAGAGGCATTGCATCTTGTCTGAAAAATAAGTTAGTCGCAGCACGAAGCTTAATTATTGAATATATTTGGTGTTAATTTTGTAGAAATTTGATATAGAGATCGAGTTAGTTTACAATAGCCCACCAGGTATTGTAAAGTTCGAGCATTGTTATACTTTATAATAGCCCACCAGAAGATGTTGTAATACAACGAAACCTAGGTAAAGTAAACCTAGTAAAGAACTTAAGGAAAGTAAAAATTATACTCACATAATTTTATTTAATTGTGGACGAAGCTTAATTCCTTTATATAAAGACAAATACGCTTGAAGAAGAAATTATATTTCTTACCGACTAACAAAAAGATCCAGAAATTCTTATTAACTTTATATAATTCCTTCCTCCACAAAATTAATAACAAAGGAAATTGATATTAGTTTGCTGTTGATTTGTAGTTATTTTATAGTTTTAGATAAACGAAAGAGGAGAATCAATCGAGTAATATTGCCACATGTAAATTGTGAGTTATTTGACAGGAATCGTGGGACTATACAGACATTCCACCGCGGGCGCCTGGGTTCAATTCACGCTCATCGAGCGGGGGTGGACCGGTGTTCTGGTTGGCTGCAAGAGATTGCTCTTCTAGCAATAAATCCCACATATGTATAAATTGTATACATTAAAATAAATAAAAACGTTTCCAATATTTTCATGGAATCCGATAAAACTACTTAATTGTACAAATATTCAATTTCACAGAAGGGAATTTATGAAAAACTATAGGGGGGCTGGTGTTTACTTCTTTTCACATTTATTTTTTTTTCTCTAATAGCTGAAGAGGTTTCAATCCATAATAAGGTAGAGGATCAATTTTACCATATTATTTAAACAAAACGCTATTATCTGTTGAGTTTTCATTTGTTAATTTATTATGTTATCGAACAAGATTAATCAAATTACCGTAAATGCTTTTATTAAGTTAGATTACAAAATTATGGATGTTTATAATATTTAGCTGTTGTCCATAACATAAACAACGACAAATATTTTAATAAAAATCTGAGATATTAAAAATATTCACTGCATGCGATATGATTTTATTAATCTTATATTTTTAAGTTTAACCTATTTATTTCAACAGTTTCTGTTATTTCGAACCTAATTTGATTCACCTAATTTGATCTGCGATTAAATACTTATCGAAAACAATTCAAATAACCTTACTTCATTATTTTAACAATAAATTAAAAGTCTCACAATTTTTTATTATATTCCGAAAAGGTTTTTCACTGTTCCTAAAATATTTTTTTGAAATGAAATCCTTTTTTATATCTTTAAATATTTATTAATTGCTAGTATATTGTGAAATACTTCCAGTTAGTCTTATATATCTCTTGATAATTCGCGGCACTGAAACTCTCAGCTTAACTTCGTCGATTAATAACCAATAAATAAAAAAATCCTACTATTTATCGCATCAGTTATCAGTGAAACTAAAAACAAATCTTTTTGAAGATAACCACCATTCTCCATAAATTTATTTTGAGAAGCTACATATTAACATCTGCTTTGTACGTCACTTTAATACCTTCAGATTTCGATTGCACAGTAAATAAATATTTTTCTTACAATAAAATTATTCAGACATTTTAATTTCTTAGCGTTACTTCATGCATCTACCAATATATTTCCAATAATTACATACCCAGAAAGCGGGGATTAGTAAATGATTCTTAGATCGAACTTATTTTACGAGGCTTCCCTCCACTAAGATACTTGACGATAGAAAAAAAATAATCTCTCCTAAAGTTGGAAAATAAATTATGACTAATAAGATTTCAATGTACCTTCCCACCGTCACGTTTTTATGAAAGCAATTTTTTAATCTGTCAAAAAAAATTACTCACTGAATAAAAAACTAAAAAACCGAGGGGCAAGGCAAGTTATCATTCTTAGCAGAAATAAAAGCTTGTCTAGATTAAGAGACGTAGTAAGGTAAGAGATTTTAAGAGATAAAAATTTACTTCCGTTCTTTCAAGAACACTGAAGCCGTCTGGCGAACGTTGGAAGTAAGTTCTTTCGTGATAAGAACTCCTTCTGTTATTTTATTCACAGTTATTTTTTTAAATATTCACTTTGTCCTATTCGGTTTAGTATGTGTTGTATTCTGATATAATTTTTTTTATCACGGTTGTTAATAAGCCTACATTCTGAAATAATTTTATAAATATGAATGTAAAGGTTTGTATTGCCTGTTTTTTTGAACTGATGAAATTGTTTAAATGTGCATATACTACGGATATTGCCAAACAAAAAAATGGTACTCGAAGTGTCATTAAACTTTTGGACTATACGATCACTAAATAATAATAATATAATTAAATATAAAATTAATAAAAAAGGATGATACATACAAATTATAAAAATTGACGACCAATTTGCATTTGGCGATCTTGACTTGTACTGATTTAATTGCATTTTACTCCCGATCATGAAATTGTAATGTCACTTAAATATTTACTCTCTTTTGTTTAATATAACATCACTCAAAAGAAAAGGTCACTTCATTGATTTTACAGCTTCACATTCATAAAAAAATCATTACAGGTAAAACACCTTCATTCGTTCTGCGCATGCAAGTTGCAAAATCATTTCACGTCGCCGTGCATTTACCTTTATTTAGGCATACAAATTTATAATCCTAAACAAATGAAGATGGAAAAATATACTCCTCTGAGTGCTTGACATTCTACTGTGGGCTTCGAAAGTAAACAACACTGAATATATCTAAACAACGCTTGTATTGCGATATTTTTTTTAATTTTCCTTCGAATCTTGATACAAAATATTTTTTCGTAATTACCCGGCTGTGTGTACAAATTGCATTGATTTATTAAACCAAGTTTTAACGTAATAAAACATATGATTTATCTAGCAAAAGTTTGCGGTCGATGTTATTTACATGTTTAAAATAATCAAGGTTGATCCGTTTATTTCCTCGACAAATTTAAAAACTTTTCTGCTCACCTTCCACAAGAATATTTTTTTTTATATTTACCGTCTGATTCTACCAAAAATAAGCAATTTAATTTTTATTCGTATTACGCATCCTAAGCTCATAATTTCGAACTATTCGACTAAGTTAATATTTAAAAAATTAACACGATAAATAGTTTTTTTCTTTAAGTAAATAGCTTTTATAGTAGTGTAAGTATATACAAGAGAATCGCGCTTATAATAAATGGGTTTCATATTTTTATGATCTAATATTTCAGAAGTGAAATAAGAGGAAGAATGAAAGAAGCTGTTTAAAAGTTATTTTAGGCATGTTTTAAAAAAGGTCAATTCTTTGTCAATGACATTAGCCGTAATATAACAATCCAGTAGGTAAAGTGTACACATTTATATTACTTTTAAGATTGAATCAACTTTTTTCTCTGGGCCGCCTTTTTAACTAGTCTTTTTTTAAATCGAATTTTTCTTTTTCTCAATAAAAGGAAAATATTATATGTTTCATTTGCCACCAAATAATTTTTTTGTTTATCTAACATGCTGCTCCGTGGTAAGGTGGATAACGCAGATATTACGATACTTACGTTTCTCACCTTGACCTAAAAAGGCGTTTAACAAAAAATACCAAAAAACATATTGTGTCTTGTACATTGAGATAGCAAATATTTAGAAACTACCCTATGTGCAATTTCATCGATTTTTTTTCTTTAGAACAATTCCCATCCGCTAAACAAAAATCATATCCTGTTAAGAAAATATTCTGTCTGACGAGAATCCAACTTACATACACTTATATTATTATAATATAACCTGTTTATAAACCGCTCTATTACCACTAAACCTAAAATATTTTTAAAATTTGAAATCGTTCTAAATATTACCCCTCGCTTTTCTTCAATAATTAGCATCATTACTAATTGGCTGTTTGTTCGCAGCCGCATTCTAAAATAACCCGTAAGCTTCTGCGTAAGTTGTCACGCTTCGCGGAAAACTTCAATTAGTCACGGTTTGAAACCTGAAAACATTTTATGATGTCTCCTGGTCGTCGCTTTTCTTGCTATTTTAATGCAACCTCCAGACATGTTTATCAGAATTTTGTGAAAATTTTTTTGTGATTGACTAAAAAATAATTTAGAAGATTGATGTTCCAAATAGCTTATGTATGCTGTTAGCAGTGCCTATGTATCCACGGGCGTAACATTCGAAATAGAAAAAGTTATTAGAATTTTTTCTTCTATTATGTTGGTCTTGGATATAAACTATCATCATACCAAATTTCATAAAAATCCATCTAGTAGATTTCACAAAATTGATAAACAAATTATCATACAGAAAGACAAAATTGCTAAAAACTGCTATTCTGGTTTCTATTATCATTCTTCACTCTAAACTAATAACCCTTTTTAAAATATTTTCCACGTACAGAATTCACTCTATTACAATTTCATTATATGTATATTGATCCTATTTGCATTTTCTAATAATTAATGGTCTTTTGTTCTATTAGGTTGGCAACTTATAAACCCACCACATTTTTACACCGATTTCTGGAATGTTAAAGAAGCTTCTAGAATATTTCTTGTAGGGTACATAAAGAGGGGAGCATTCGAACTTCTGTTCGAATGCTCCCCTCTTTATAAAAAAGAGTCACGCAATATATACACAACGATGATTGACGGTAAGTCCTCTTACGACATAGCCAAGAACTGATTCCAAAGATTCAAAGAAGGAAATTTTGAGCTGTCCGATAATCCTCATCCAAAGCGACTTCCTACAATTAATTTAGGAAAATTTAAAAATTTTACGGAACAGATCCCTAATTAAGTTCGCATTATTCGGCAGAGTATTTTTCATACTCTTATGTGACGATCGAAAAACAGCTTCATGCCTTAAGAAAGAAGTGGCAACATTCTGTTTGGCTACCACATCAGCTAATACACTTTCAACTTCAGAGGAGAGCTAATGTGTGCTTGGAGCTACTGAGTTCACATCGTACCAACGAAAGGTTACAAAAATGAAAAGTGGTTAATTTTTAGCATAAACGTCAGTGGCTAGGGGCAGAAGAAAAAGGTGTACCTAGACCAAAATATAATAATTGATAAAAGATAATTTTGAGTGCAAGGTGTGTATATACGGAGTTATTCATTGAGAACTCTTTAAAGCTAACAGTATAATTATTCTAATATTTGTTGTGAACGATTGAGAAGAGTCACCGGCGAAATTTCCTTCATATCAAAGCAAAATTTATTTCTTCCATGCCAATGCTCGACCCCTCGTAGCATAAGTAACGCGTAAAAAACGACTTCCACTTGGATGGAGTATACTGCTTCACCCACCGTACTCTCCAGATCTTTCGCCGTCTAAATACCATTTTTTCGCTCTCCGTCTAATAATTTACGTGATAGAAAATTTAAAGAAGAAAATCATATCGAAATCGAACTTCACCTATTTTTTAGTCAAAGGGCTAAAGATTTCTAGAAAGATGTAACTTTAGCTCTGCCTACACGATGGCGACAAGTATTAGATACCGATGGTGCTTATATAATTAACTACTGATTTATTGACTACATATAAAAAATTAAAAAGTTTATATATAGAGATGGCAGGTTTATAAGTTGCCAACCTAATATTTAAATTACAATACTACATACATGACATTATTACCAAAAAAATACTTAATTCCCCCATAATTTTTTAACAGTACCCTAATATTCTTTAAATTTTTCATATTAAATTGAAGTGAGGTTTAAAGGTAGATTAATTGAGATTTGTGATTTAAAAAACTATGATAATAAAAGGCAGACTGAAACAGACAAATTAATACAGGTTCTCCCATAAGTCATGGACCAACCAAAAAGGGGAGATAGGCTAAGATATGCTTGGATTACTGACAAAACTTGACCTTAATAAAAATCTCTTAATTTTGGAGATAGAGACACTTTTTTTTTAATTTGTGAAAATCACTATTCTGGGTCGATCTTTTGGGTGCAACGACTAAAAATCAAGTTTGATTTTTAATTTTTTGCAGTAATACACCTTTTGAATTAATTAGAACTTTTTACGACAACTAATACAGTTCGATTAAAAAAGGATTCCAAAACTTTTCAGGATTTTGTAATTTTTGTCACTCAAATTTGACTTTTTGCACTGAAGAAAAAAAATGTGCGACTCGAAACTGGAAAAGCATTTTAAAAATTTATACACGTAATGAAAAAATTATAGTCATAAAAAGTTTACTGCCTAAAATTGTAAAAAAAGATATTCACACTTAACCACAGAAGGCATCCATTATGAGATAATAATCTTATGTTTGAATTTTCATGTAAATGTATTTTTCTTTAATTTTTTTCATGGAAACTATTAAATACTCCTGAAAAACAATAAACGTCAAAACAATTTCGAAAAAATAAAGTATTAATTTTTCGCCATAACTAATGTTGAAACTGGTTCTAATCTAATAATTTTGCAACATCAAAGCAATAAGAGTAATTTATGATGAGAAACAGTTTTAATTATGGTTAAAAATATAAAAAGACTTAGCAAAAGTTGTTGCACTTTTCATCACATTTATATTAAATGGTAAGAACAAATGTACGAGTAAGAGGAAGAGGTTTTATTAACAGTTAAAAAGGATTCCTAAAATGTCATTTTCTTTCTATGAAATTATTGAAGAAAAAGATTCGATATTTTCCTTCGTTTAGTTGTCATTTCACAATTCGATTCTAACTAATCTTTAAAAAATCGTTTTTACAAAAAAAACTAATCTTTCCATTTATTCAAATATTTCTGGTGAAATATATAACAGAGTTAATGGATTGAGCGATCCACTATAAAGAAAAATAATGTTGGGTTTATATCACATCCTGATTTTCGAGATTAGAACTGTTCCTCATATGTGCCAGCAGTTTCGTTTTCATTCTAATTACTTTCATTTAGTTAATGTGCTATAATGCAAACTACTTACCATGTCTTTTTTTTTCATATTAATCCACCACATTATAATATCTTAAAAAGTTTTCACAATCCTACCTACGTTAATTTACAACTTCATCTATTTACAGATTCTACATTAAAAAGATCTTTTTACTCACGTTGTCAACGTCAGTTCTCTTCTTACCAGAATGTGTCCCCTGCCTGTGCCGCCGAGATAAAAGTAATCTTACATTTTAATTTAAAAAAACCATAAATTAAAAAAACACCGTCAATACGAATATGAGAAAACCGCCATAGGAAATTTCGTCTCTCCTGTTTTCCTTAAATAACTTGCATTAATTTCTTTCATATTTATTTAAACAACCTTTTGTTTACATACGTTATCATTAATTTTTTTCCACCTCAAAATTGTACCTATTGTTTAAACATAGACTGAAATTCTTAATTGGTCTGGAAGCAGTTCAGTAAATAAACCTAATTTCTCACCAAGATAATTAGTTTCGTTGATATAAAACCTTTTTCAAATTATATCCATTAAACATCATGCAAAATTTAACCGGAACTTAATTGAATACTCAGTTTTCCAAAATCATTATCATTATACTCGTACTCGTATTGATCGCAACCTGCCAAAAATAATTTCAGAAGAATATTTAAAACTTTCGCGTTGTGCGGAGAACTTACATTGGTCTTTGCACTATTTTTATACCATTTATTTCATATCACATTATGTCTCGCGACATCCTTGCTGCATTTAATGCAATTGTGTGGGAATTTGTAGTGGGAATTCTGAGAAATAGTTTTTATTTCTAACCATAAATAATTATCTCATATCCAACTATATAACTTTGTGTTTATGTGCCTTATAATTTTTTTTCAACCTGTCACGCAAAATTCGAATTTTGAGTTTTTCTTTTTCGTTACAAAAAGTTTGTCCTCTGAATATCCACAATATTTTGCAGTCCATAACATCACTGATTATTTAAACTAAAAGAGGCATGACTTCGTGGCAAAACTCAATTATTAGTGAAATCATAAATAACTTTTTTGGCAAAAACTACCAATTGTTTTAAATTGAAATATGCAAATAAAATATATAATGTTTAAGTTATATGGATAATATGAAATATATTTAAAAATAATGATGATTTTGGTAGCTTAATTTTCAATTTAATTGCATATTTAATTTATTTCAATACAAATATGCAACATTATATCTATTGAAAAATAATTACAGTTCTTTCTTCAACAAACTCAAATTTTCCCAAAAACGACCATTACTAGCATCTAGATGTCATCCAACAGAGTAAATATTGAATTTTAAGTGTAGAAATTAAGCAGATTTTTACGTACTGTACGTAAATTATTTCATTATATAAAGACTTGATTCTTTCTTCCTAATTACTTTTAGCTTAGTTGCTTACAGAAAGTTACTCTTGGGACAATGATTCCATATTTTGTTCACAGATATACGACAAACCCAACAATGGGTGGTTTTGTTGCATACAATAAAATGCTAAAGTTAACAAGGTCTGCACATAAAAGATATTTATTTGGGATTATAAATAACTGAAGTTTGAAACAGGAATTTGCACTTAGGATTTGTCACCCAGCAATAAACATCCAAAATGAGTAGCTTTCTATGCACCTTCACAATATTTATTTTACTCTAGTAGCGAAGCGTTAAAATTTCTAGGGTTATGTGGTGAAAATTATTCATCTGTCCATCTGTAAGTACTTGCAGAAAATTTAGTAAAAAAGATGTTTCAGGTGGGAATCGAAGGTTCATAATACAATAATTTATGCCCATTCTTATAAAATGGAATTGATGCCCCACTTAAGCTTTTTAATTTTTGGGCATCATTAAGTAAATATTAAGTTCAATATCACAGGACGATTATATTTGCACTGCAGTGCAAATATTATCGGTATACCTACGATTACACATTTATTTAAACATAAGCTGAAACCGCTGAAAACACTGGGAGCTGCTCAGTAAATAAACCCAAGATAATTTTTTTGTTGATTTAAAACCTTTCCCAGATTGTATCCATTAAACAACATGCAAAATATAAACGGAGCTCAATTTAATACCCAGTCCCCCATACCCATTATCATTATGCTCGTGCTTAAAAGTTCATAGATCGCAGCCTGTCGTAAAATAATTTCAGAAGAATATTTAAAATTTTATTATAATATTCGCATTATGAGGGAGAACTTAAATTGGTCGTCTCGGTATTTTTATTCCGTTTATTTCTCTTTACATAATGTCTCCCAACATCACTGCCGCGTAGAATGCAACTATGTGGCAATTTGTGTTCGGAATTTTGAGAGATATTTTTTATTTCTAAGCATAAATGGTTAACATTGCTTAACATTGTTATTTTTTCAAATTTATTTTAAAAATTTTCGTTGCATATAATAAAATGTGATTTTTTGTCGACGAATATTAAAATAATAACGATAATAAATTTGGCATGTCCTTCAGTGGATAACAAATAGTATCCTAAGGTGTATTTTTGCAATTATTTAAATTTATTTTGCACATGTCTCAAAAACATGTAAACTGATGGCTGAGGTTAAAACTTTACAATAAAATTCTGTTAATTTCTTTCCCCACCACTGAGTTTTTCTCAGTGATAAGTTCTTATCCACTCGCTTTACACTTTTCAACTAAAACATCTATATCATGCTGTAGACTTTGATGGTTAGCAACGTACAACACTCCGATATTATAGTTTAAGTTCATCAACGAATATAAACAGAGAGTCCTTTCATTCATTTATGTAATATTTTGATCTCGCTCATCATACGACTGAACTACGTTTCAAGAATATCCCACAATTTGCTGATATGAAAAAATGGTTTGAATACTCTGTCAGTGGCAAAGTTTCTTTATATTTGCAATTGAACTTATCACTTTACAGTTTAATCACTTTCCGTATAAGATATAAATTCTCACTACAACGGAATTATTATACATTGTACGGAGCATTCGAAAAGGTAAGACTCTCGTATACTTGAAAAAGTTCAAAAACTGTTTTAAGGTATTTATTTAGAAGAGATAAAAAATATGTCTACTTCTTTTTCCTATTAACTACTTCTTTTATCCTTTATATGATAAATGTCTATTCTTTCGAATTTCAAAGATATCTAACACTACTCATATCCGTTTTCGAATTATGGCTGAAAACCTGTGTGTCCCATATTTTTATATTGGATATACTTTTCTGCCTCAAATAAATATATGCTATCTTGCGAGCACAAACTGTTCGCCGTACCTCTATCCTGAGACATAGATGTTTATCTGGGTATCCCATTAGATCTTGTACACTGCCTCTTCACAAATATATATGAATGTGACATATTTGTGGCGAATGAGAGGGTGTTCAAGGCTTGTTATATCAAATTCTTTAGATTTCTCACATTTGTCATTCCGTTACAATCTTTTAGTATTTAATTGTTGTTTATTTTCTTTATCATAACAAATTGGGAATCCGTAAATATCGATAAATGTGTAGTGAATAAATATTTAAATAAATAAAGCATTAATTCCCAACGACTTTTGAAAAAGATAAAGTTGGCCATTTGATAACAGAGTTTTACGGATACATATGCATCGAATTATAGTTACGAGATTTTTCAGAAAATTCTAAGGGACTCCATAAAATATTGACAAAAATCAGTCACATACTATTTTAATTATTTCACTTATTTCTACTGATTTTTAATGGAAAATGTAAATATGTAATCAATTAATTTAAACGACCCTTAAATCCTGCACTGACACAATTTCAATTTAGCTTTGATTATTAAACCTTAATTTTTTGCTTATGTTTTTTCCCCTCTTGTCCTTAAAAATAACATTTTAATAAAATGGTCTTCATATAATCAAAATAAAAATAACTAATGAGTAATAATTAATGGTCTTTATCAATTACTGCTTTGTAAAATGATCTTC